>JZLH01S0601901.1:43411-61876 GCA_001188425.1 Eucidaris tribuloides
TGTTTTGATGTTTTCTGTACTTTCCAGGTCTGTTTGGGAGGCAGAAAGATCACAAGTGGCTATTCTTGCCAGTGGACACAATGCAGGCGGTCTGGATTGCTGTTTTTATAATCCAGATTATGTATTTGAACGAAGTTGAAGCACAAAATGGTAACTAATAAATTTTCATGGCTAGTAGTGTATAAAGTCATTGTAAACAATAATGTGTAATCAACATTCACTACATTATTTTGCAACCGCAAGCAATGTCAAAATTATATGCATTCCTTGTTCTTAAAAAGGAATAAAAATATACATTTCTGGTGGTAAACATGGCAAATTTTCCCAGACTATTCATATGTCATCGCCAGTTAACAATAATACAATATATATTTTTAACTGCAAGAAATGCTTATATTATATATTCCGCGGTCTTAAAATGCACTTCAAATATATATTTTTTAAAGCTTAAAATGTCTATTTTTTATGGGAGGTGAACCCCTCTCAGAATTTCCCCATTTTATCAACAATCTAAAATTGCAGCTAAACGGTTTTATTATATACATTTCTTTGTCTACATGTAAGTTGAGACTGAAAATACACATTTTCGACCTTAAGGTTAAAATGACAAAATTTTCTCACTCTGGGAGGTGAACCCCCTGTCACACCCTTTTCACCAATCAACAATTACCACACATTTGCACAACTTACACTTTTCTTCTTCTCAAATGGGGCTGAAACAGTCAGACCGCAGCACCATGAGGCAAAAGTTCGGATTTATTAGCACAAAAGCAGGCGCGGTTCTACAGCGAAAACTTTAGGGGGCTACTGGGGGCTTCACTCGCGACCAAATTCTAGGTCCAACATTTTTCTCGGTCAGAAAGTCGCTCAGCGGTGGGGTAGGGACAAACATTTTTTATTTCAAATCCGAGGCCCAAATTTTTCTCGGTCATCTCAGCCGCCGAAAGGTCGCTCAACGGGTGGGGGAGGGGAGGGGTAGGGACGAAAAAGTGCCCTTTCTAATTTCGCGGTCCAAATGTTTTTACGGTAAACTCAGTCGCGAAATTTGAGGGGGTGGGGCTTGAGCGATTTTTTTGGGGGGATGGGTTAAGCAAGCCCCAAAAGGCCACCCCCCCCCCCCCGTAGAACCACGCCGGCACAAAAGACTTTACTGTGTACTTTGCATTCTTAATGAGACGAGACACTACCTTCTTGAAATTGCATGAATTCATGATCACAATGGCATACGGTAAAAAGACAAGCATGACAATATGACAATGTCTGTATGTGTTTCATTCAATTTGACCCTGATTAGTTTATAAACCTTACAGGTTAAAAAGGTGATTATTTTGTCTGTTGTGCTCATTAAGCTCAAATTCCCTTCTGTACAGCATGTCTCAAAAAAAATTACAAGTTAAAAGCGCCCTCGCAATTATAAATACTGTTGTGATACGGATGGTTACGTCAACGTCAAGGGCAAGACCTCAGCTTTTTGTTTTGTTCAATATGCTTGCTTTAATCCTAAGATATGGTTAGTTAACAACGAAAGGGTAAAATCACAAATATGCCACTTTTACTAAAGTCATTGATAGAATAAGCCCCTCTTCCCGTAAAAGTGGCAGATTTGTGATTTACCCTTTTGTTGTTAACTAAACATATCTCGAGATCAAAACAAGCAAAATACCAATTTTAAGCCGTGCTGCAGCATGTCTCAAAAACATGTGCAAGTAAGAAGCGCCCTCTTTGGCAATTAGAAATAATGTTGTGACATGATGCTTACATCAACATCAAGGACATCGTCTTAGCTCTCAAATGCCATTTTTATGTTCAATTTTCTTTTAAAAACTCATGATATGTTGTAAACAAAAAAGGGTGAAATCACAATTGTGTCACTTTTACTAGGGACTGTAGTGAAAGTGACAAAATTTTGATTTTTACCATTTCGTTTTTAAACAATTATAGTCAAAATAGCATTTTACCCACCACTAATTGCAACAGAATTGTTTTAACTGTCAAGACTATCAGTGAAGTCTCCTAATCACTATACTAAAAGTCTCCAAAAATTCAAGCATGGGAAAGTGTTCTAATTTGCATAATATGCAAATTAGCTTTCACTGTACAAGAATTTCCTATTTTCATCAAAGTTTGTAACCAAAATGTCTCATTGAAAGAATTAGATTGCCAAAATAGATGTATTTACCATCAGTGAACATGATAAGCACATTTCCAAATAAACAACTGTAACTTAATTAGCATAATATGCAAATTAGTATCAATACTGACGAAAAATCCATATTTTGTTTACATTTAATTATGCATTTAGCCACAGAATTCAAACAAGAAATATCTAGGTCATGTTTACAATGTTAACAAACACAATGGACACATTTTCAGAGTGATATTCTTAAAGTATTTTGCAAAATATGCAAATTAGCTTCCATCATGAGAGAAAATTCGTGTTTTTACCTCCATCATCCATCTCAATACTAAATGGAAACATTTACATGTTTTGTTCAATAACATAAGTAACGTTGTACAGATTTTAATGAAATTTGATATGAAGATACATGCTATCAAAATAGGTCCACTGAACCCCATATTAAAAGTCTCCAAAAATCCCAGCATGGAAAAGTAGTCTTATTTGCATAATATGTAAATTAGCTTTCCCTGTACAAGAAATTTAAGTTTTCATCAAATCTTACAGCTAAATGGAACAAATTGATTGTTAGTACAGATGCTCTTATTGACAGGGACCATGATAACCACACTTTTGAATAAATTATTTTAATTTAATTAGCATAATATTCAAATTAGCTCAAAGGAGTGTCACAAGTTTCACTATAACATTGCATGTAGGTATACCCTGTGGAAATAATCAAAAGTCCAAAGCCCTGTTCTTCTGGTCAGTGAACATAACGAACAGTCGTTTTTTGCATAACAATGCAAATTAGTTTCTGTGTTTGATCAAGTTTACATTTCATATTTTATGCAGGTGATTAACAAAATCAGTTGGTCGTGCTTCATGTCCTATGAATTGAAGGACGACGCAAAGCGTAGCATCCCCTCGCTGGGTATAAATGGCCTATGTAGACCTATGTATGCAGTGGCGTACCGTGGGTCAGGTCATTGGGGGGGCACCCAGTCGCTCAGCCGAAATTGCATTTTGAGATGGTGGATTTTAGCGCTGCGAACGCTAAGTGTGCGATAGGGGTACCCCTGTCAAGTTTTTGTTTTGCTATTTTTGTGTTAAAATGTATTCAAAAAAATCGCCGTATTAATGTATAGGCTTATTTTAAAGTGAATATCAGTTTGTATGTATGTCATTAGTGGTGAAAAGGCATTTCCGCGAGCGAGCGTAGCGAGCGAGCGGTTTGGAAAACTTTGTAATAAAAAAAATCGCCGTTTTAATGTATAGGCTTATTTTGTAATAAATATATGCATTGTATGTCAGAAGTGGTGAGAAAGTAATTCCGCGAGCGAGCGTAGCGAGCGAGCGGTTTGGAAAACTTTGAAATTCTAAGACGAAAAATGCGTTTTGCAGGCCCCTAGCCATGCAGGATACATTTCAAAGCAGGGGGTGCGTATAAGTGTAAAAGGACCTATGACAGGGGGAAGGGCTGATCATCCTAATAGATGGGTTCCAGGGGCGGGGTCCCCGTCCCGAATAGGAGTAAGGCTCCTGAAGCTCACGGCTTTAAGCAGTTTATGTCATTAGTGGTGACAAGGCAATTTCGCGAGCGAGCGTAGCGAGCGAGCGGTTTGGAACATTTTGAAATTCCAAGAAGAAAAATGCGTTTTGCAGGCCCGTAGCCATTTCAAATGAGGGGGTGCGTATGTCAATAAAATGGATGAAAGGGGGAAGAGCTGACCATCCCAATGGATGGATTCCAGGGTTTCAAGTATAGGGTCCCCGTCCTGGATTGGGGTCAGGGGGTTCCGCCCCCTGACGCTCACGGCTTCTAGCAGTTTCATACGGATATTTTGTCACTTTGCCAACACGATTTTTCTTTGAAATGGACAGTCAACAATAACTACAGAACCCCATTTTTTCAAAATTGTAACTTCATTGAAAGGTATGAATTTAGTAGTCTGAAATGCTGATAGCAGGTTATTTTTCAAACGTGTGATGATTTGTCGGGGGTCAGGGGGCGGAGCCCCCTGAACCTGAAGCTTGAGTATGAGTTCGATCGGTTTTATAAGCTTATTGTGACCTTTTGATAACACTTTTGTTTTTTTATAATGGACAGCTACAGTCGACAATAATAAAAAAAAACAACAAAAAAAAAAAACACCTGCTTACACTTCCACGGTATAATTTTTTTTATTATGAACTGCTGATAGCAGGTGACTTTCAAAACATGGCGGTAACATAGCGGGGGTCAGGGGGCGGAGCCCCCTGAAGCTCATGGGTTCCAGCGGTTTTATGAGACTATTTTGACCCCTGTCATCACTGTTTCGTGAAATTTAGGGCCTACATTCAAGAATAATCAAAACCGTCCGATAGAAATACGTTCTTTTGAACGCACCCCCTCTCCCCCCCCCCCGGTACGGTCCTAGTAATTCGAAATAATTCATACTGCCATGTGCAAAAACATAATTATGCAAGTGTTTATTCAGGTCATGTAACCACTTCATCCGATATGAATTAGATGCGTTAAAGGCATTGGATCTCTTTTGCATGGCTGAAAATTAACACTGTGTAAAATTAATACAATCGCATTTAGAAGAAAATGCCATCTGGGAACCTCTAGCAAAATATAGGAGCTAGAAACTCAGTTTTAGTGGAATTATAGTGACCGTTAGACTCTGATTTGAATTTTTTCTCGCGAGAAAAAAAATTCCTACCATAGAATGCACACTTAGCAGCCATTGCTTTTCTTTCGTATTTTTCAAATTCTAGGAAATAACTGACCCCCAAATTTCACAGACATGCCCTTCATCAATAGCCTAAGGGCAAGGGTTATCTTTTCCTGGTCTGTGGGGATGTTTGCAAATGAGATCCACTGCCTTTAAGGCATTCAGTGGCGAAACTGAATTTTACAGGAATGCAGAATGGCGCACACGCAAAAGGTGTGCCACGTGGGTGATGAATTTTTGGAAGAAAAAATTCTGCACAAAATTGTTTGATTTTGAAAGGTGTATCTGAAATATTGCCTGCGCTATCACTGGTTAATAATAGAAGCAATTCTACGAGCGACAGATTCTGAAGGGGAAAATGATTCCACGGGAGGGGGGGGGGATATTCTCAGTCTAACACGATGAATAATATGGGAACGCCGGAATATCCACATTGATGCACAAACCTATATACTACCACTTTCAATAGGTTCAAAGAACGTGTTAACTCTCAAAATTAATATTAAAATTTTCTCAGTAGACTTGCGCCTGCATGTTACATCCAGTGGAGTTTAAGCATTTCATGACTAGAACCAGAACCAGAACAAATACAATAAAATAAACATTTGCAAGTAAAGGTTAAAATACGAAGACTTTCGCTGAATGTCTATTTCAGAAGGTGCACAATAAGCACAATTTCTAGTTCGCCTCAGTTTTCTTTTCTTTTTCTTCCTTTTCTTTTTTTTCCTTCGTTTTTTTTTCTTGCTGGCCGATTGAGGGGGGGGCACGTGCCCCCGTAGTTACGCCACTGGTGACAATGAATTCAAAAGGTGTGCCCCGTGGTTGATGAGTTTGAAGGAGGAATTTCTTCGTCAAATGTTTGATTTTGATAAGTGTATTTGTAATATTTGCTCAGCTTTCGCTGGTTCAAAGTAAGTTACATCGGTAATCCTGCGAGCGAGCGGTTTTGAAAGCGAAGATAATTCCTTTAGAAGAGAAAAAGAAGTTCTGTATTTCAAAACATGTCAACGATTAAATAACAAAGCAATCCATGAACGCTAGAAATATTCTCGTCAAAGATTAAAAACACATTATTCAGATTCATGAAACGGCTTGCAAGAGCATTGCACTAACCTTTATGAGATTAAGCCGGATTTTCAGCAGTTTTTAATAAAATTTAAATAGTTACCCTAGTTAGTCTATTTCAAAATGTGATTTAGGATCACTTTCTAACTCGGTTCATCCCAGTTTTCTTTTTCTTTCTTCTTCCTTTCCCTTTTTCTTTCTTTTTTTTTTTTTTTGCGGCGATTGGGGGGGGGGCACGTGACGCCCCCCCGTGCCCCCCCGTAGTTACGCCACTGTATGTATGCATACTTAAAGGAACTGTGACATTTGACCTTTGCCAACATACTCAAAGATCAAACTTAGGTTATATCTTCTGTCTTACCAATTTTCATTAAAATCTATCTAACATTAAAAGTTTATCGAACGGGAACTACATTTTTGGATACTGTACATATTTTCAAATATTTAATGAGCTACATGTATAATCAAATCCACAAACAAAGGCTGCATATATCACTTGTATGCACCTCCTCCTTCTTCTTCTTCTTCTTCTTCTTTCCTAGGGAACAGGTCTACACACCAAAGTCAGTATTATTTTTGTGCCAGCCCCGTGTATATAATCTGCCTTCCTACTCACTAGCCAATACTTCAAATCGCCCTTCAGATCAGACACCATCCCAGTTATCAGTCTACCTCTCACCCTTTTGCCATTAATTTTCCCCTCTATACATCTGTTAGTATGTTGTGTCCTCTGAGAATGTGTCTGAGGCATTTTTTTTCTTCCGTGTTTTGATGGTCTCCCGCAAGTTCCTTTGTTCATTCTTTCTTCTTAATTGTCTAATCTTTCAAACGCATTCTTTCCATTCTTTTTCATATCCACATTTCCATGCTCACAAGCATCCTTTCTTCTGCTTTCCTGATGTTTCAGATTCATACAGTTGTATAATCCAAATCTTAAGCTGTTCCAGTTCTTTTCCGCTAATTTTGAAGTTCAACCCATCTCTCTCTGATTGTGTTACCTTCATTACTTTTGTTTTATCGATATTTATCTTCATTTCAATGTTTTCCCCCACTGTAACTATAGTGAGGCCATTAGCTATTGGATCCCTCTTTGCTATCTCTTAAAATGGTCGTATCATCAGCAACCCAAACAGAACTGACTGTTCTACCTCCCACAGTGATTCAATCTGTCATATGCCCAAATATAAGGCGTCCTGAGATAATGCTTGAAGAATGATAGAAAGTTGACAGTCTTGTTGAACTCCTCTTCCAATAATCGAGGTTCGGAGTCTTCTTGTGCTATTCACATGATCACTGTTGCATGGAAAAGTTCCTAATTAGGCACCTATCCATCCAGTCTACTCCCAAGAAACTAAAACACGTCCAATAGTTTGATCCATTTCACTCTATCAAACGCGCTTTTTTGTAGTCCAGGAAGCATATGTTTGCCTCTTTCTGTATTTTTAGTCTACGTTCACAGATGTTTCACATAACTGCAATAGCCCCACGGGTGCCGAGTCCAGCTCGAAATCCAAACTGATCATATCTCAGAAAACTTTCAACTTTCCCAGCCATTTTTCTTATGATTCGTAGAATCATTTTTGATGCATGACATATTAGACTTATTGTGAGGAAACTAGAGCACTTCGTGGCATTCACCTCCCCCCTTGGTATCGGGATCATGATTGTCCGAAGAAAGTCTTCAGGCCAGTTCCCAGATTCATAGATATTTACACATAATCTTTCCAGTTCTTTTCTTTTCTGTCCATCCAAGAAATCTATTGGCAATTCATGTATTCCAGATTCTCTTTTATCTTTTATTTCCTCAGTGGCATTACGAATATCAGAGCTAAGTAAAGGTGTACTCATATCATCCTGATCTACTATCTCGTTACTTTCCATCTGACTTTGCAATCTTGTCATATCATTCTTCAATGTGTTCTACCCATCTCCTTTGAATGTCTACTATTTCAATCTCTCTCTCCAAATTTGCAGTGTATTCTTTGGCATGCCACCTATTGCAATGTGCTTTATTAAGTTTCCTGACTTTGGCAAGTATCATGTCAATCCTCCCTCTTTCCTAAAGTTATTTGATGCCCTCACACTGCTCTTTTAGCCACTTTTTCTCATGCTTTGTCCGTATCTCTTCGAAGTTTATTATTCAGGTATCTATTCATCCACTTTCCTCTTGAATTCTCCATTTTCATTGCCTCCTTTTCCCCATCTTAACCCGTGTAGCCTGAATAACCCATGACTTCCCGGGTTCTTGCCTTTCCATGAACCAATGCACTTTCTTTCATGTTTTCTTTCAGCCGGGTCCAGATTCTTCAGAGGTATCACTTGAAATATTCTGTGATTGGGCTGTTATCATCCTGTTATTTGTAGCTATTTTAAAGGGTATTATCATGCTTTAGTTTATCCAGGTGTCATTTCCTTCCTTTTATTTTCTTAAGGGTCAATATTGCATCCGTATACATATAGATTATGGTCAGAACCAATATCTGCACATGGGTGGCTTCTGCAGTTTTTAGCACTCCCTATATTTTTAGTATAATTAGAATGTTGTCGACCTGAAATCTATGCTTATCTCCTTGTTGTAGAGTCTGCGTTTGTGTAGGTTAAACCCAGCGGGCGTAACAGGTGCCTGTTAGTCGGGGGGGGGGGGGCGGAGCCAAAAATGTCCCGGTAACCAAGTCCAAAATGTGCGTCCTTCCCTTCATTTTTCCCTGATGTTTGGGGGATTTTCCTCGCTGATTTTTTTTTTCGGGGGGGGGGCAGCTCATACGCCACTGGTAAAACTATGCACTAGTTACGACTAGTTTCAGTCCTACTGCAGAATTCCGAATGCGTAAACCTCCTATCAGTGTGTGTTTCTACTCCAAAAGGGCCAATTTCTCGTCCATCTGATCCTTCTGCCACAACACTGTTCAAATCTCCCAAAATGATGGGGTAAGCATTCACCGTTCGTTTCCATTTTCAAATGCATAATCAGCTATTTTCATATAAATTAACCTTTGACCACTGACCTTCGACCCGGGCCTTCGGCCTACATACTGTAAAACTTAACTTAGGCTGCAGTTAGATACCATGTACCTTCATAACAAATTTCATTAAATTACGTCGAACATTACTCAAGTTATCAAACAGTTACCAGAGCAAAATAGCTACTTAAGCTATGAACTCTGAATTTTGACCTTTGATCTACATATTCCAAAATCGAATTGGGTTGTATTTTGATATCCTGTACCTTCATACCAAATCTGATAAAAATCTGTCGAACATTACTGAAGTTATCGAAAGGAAACCCGTTAAGTAGATATTTTCACATTTAATGAGCTTGACCTTTGACCTTTGACCTTTGAGCTTCACACTCCAAAAGAAAACTCGGGCTGTATTTTGATAGCATGTACCTTCATATCAAATTCCATTCAAATCTGTACAACGATACTTATGTTATTGAACAAAACATGTAAATGTTTCCATTTAGTATTGAGATGGATGATGGAGGTATATAAATCTTCTCTTATATGATGGAAGCTAATTTGCATATTTCACAAAATATTTTCAGAATATTACTCTGAAAATGTGTCCACTGTGTTTGTTAACAGTGTAAACATGACCTAGATATTTCTTGTTTGAATTCTGTGGCTAAATGTATAATTAAATGTAAATAAAATATGGATTTTTGTTCAGGATTGATACTAATTTGCATATTATGCTAATTAAGTTACAGTTGTTTATTTGGAAATGTGCCTATCATGTTCACTAATGGTAAATACATATATTTTGGCAATATATTTCTTTCAATGAGACATTTTGGCTGCAAACTTTGATGAAAACAGGAAATTCTTTTACATTGAAAGCTAATAATGCAAATTAGAACACTTTCCCATGCTTGAATTTTTGGAGACTTTTAGTATGGTGATTAGGAGACCTCACTGATGGTTATGACAGTTAAAACAATTCTGTTGCAATTAGTGGTGGGTTGACCTCTTTTTTACGCTAGATTGACTGGACTATGCATATTTCAAGATTAAAACAAGCAAATTGAGGAGAATTATAACGGTATTTGAAAGCTAAGACTATTATCTTAATAATAATAATAATAATAATGATGATGATGATGATGATAATAATGATAATAATAATAATAATAATAACAATAATAACAATAATAACAATAATAATAATAATAATAATAACAATAATAACAATAATAATAATAATAATAATAATAATAATAATGATAATAATAATAATAATAACAATGATAATAATAATAACGTCCTATTTACCCAGGGTAGCCACTTTAGTCACATACGGTAGACTGCCTTTCCAGCGGGCCCTGTATAACATAATTGTTGACGTTGATGTAAGCCTCATGTCACATGAGTATTTTCTAATTGCCAAAAAGGATGGTTTAAACTCTCACATTTTTTTTGAGACACGCTGTAGTGACGGCCCTGTGTGCAAGCGCTAATACTTGTTTGTTTTATTATTCGTTCTCTTTTTCAGACGCATGTAACCCCAACCCATGTAGGAACGGAGCAACATGTGTCTTACGAAGGAACGGAACGGCAATGTGTCAATGCACCATGTTCTATGACGGGGCAACGTGTGAAGCGGTTGTGTCCAGTAAAGACATTTCACATTTCGTATTCTAATTATTTTTCCACACCGCCGTGTTAAAGGGAGATGCAGCCGGCAAATAACAGGCATAGGTTAAGAAAAAAAAATGGCATTGTGAGTATTGTGAGAACTATGATGCATGGTGGTAAAAAAAAAAACATAAATAAGGGGTACTGTGTGACACTTACCCTCAGCAAGACCCCTAACAATTAGTACATTTCTGTTAATTTTACGTCTTTACGAACTTGTTTCATATACCAAGATCGCCGAAACACCTACAGGGGAGGAGCTTATTGATTGAAAAAGCGCATAGATTAATACGGCGCGATTAATACGCGTTGGGCGGCATGCATCGGTCACGTCAGGTCATCTCAAGGCCAGCGCACGTGCGATCTGAGTAGGCAAGAACTGACAGTTACCACTGTACATGTAACCCCAAAATCGAAGAAGAGGAAATAGGCCCAGGGAAAGAAATTGTACTGAAATATTGCCGTTTGAAGTGTTATTATTCCTGTTAGGTGCGAGCTACATCTTCCTTCAAATGTAACACTAAGGGTATAATTCTTATATATAGATGCCAGGTATATGGTGCTGGATGCAGCACCCTAGGTTAAGTTTAACAGCCAAAGCTTGTAAGTCCTATACCTTTAACACCATAGGTGATGAGAACAATCACTACGTCTGATTATGGCTATGATTAAGAAATCTCCGATATATGCGAAACCCGCCTTTGTAGTGATAAATTACAATTAATTCGTATTCTACGAACAGTGTGTCTCAGGAAAAAAAGGAAACTGAGATTGATGAATTATGTTTATATCTTTATAACAAATATGAAAATAAAATCGTACATGGTTGGAAAGCATATTTTCTCTTTTTTTTTTATTTGATACCGGTCACAGAGATTCTCATTCACGCATGGCTGAGCAAAGACAATAAGAAGGGACATAGTCATAAAATCATTCGCAAGAGTAAATTTGAAATTCAAACTGTCATGCTTGAATGTATTCATAATATCTTCGATATGGAAGGACATTATTTGAAAGCTCATTTTATCTTCTCTCATATGGTACCACATTTGTAAAAATTAAGCGATGCATCAGTGAGACAAGACAATTTGAAAAGATGCTTGTTTTCAGAAATGTTCCAAAATGCATTCATTAAACCTGATTTCTGGATTTGGCAGCCAGCAACCAACCAAGTACTATGTGAACAAGATTCTGAGCTTATTGTTGTGTCCCAAGCAAGAATTTGTGTGTAGTCAGCCGTGTGTGAACTTTTTTGTTCAGCTCGCTTCCACGTTCAAAATGTATTCATTCTAAAAATCACGCTAAAGCAGGACTGTTTTAATTTTACTTGTTCTCCAACATACGTTATTCATTTTGTACGAATGAGGTGTCAAAGATAAGAAGAAATTATAAATGTTTATGTCCTGCTTTTGTTTCTTAAATATTACTACCACGAAAATACCTTTAAAGATGGATATGTGCGTGCAAATGAATTTTTTTAGGACCGATATCCACTGTTTTAATCCAATTATGCTTGAACGATGAATGCAGAGTTATGCATCAAATGAAAGAAGAGAAAGAGCTTTACAAACATACCTAATTCATTGAAGAAATTATTTGTTATGATGGAATATTTTTGCCATGAAATCCGATTTCTTTTTGAGGGACACACTATATTCTGAATCTCGAGAAGATTAACAAGTGTAATATCTCTTGTATGGGTTAAATAAAAAAATCTATACCTAAAACATTGCATTTTTGTTTTCACCTTTAATATTACCAATGTATTATAATGTGCAGTCTGTTGACCTTAGGGGTTTCTTTTGATGATAAATTAATGTTTGAAAATTTTGTTTCACAAAAATATTGCTCAGCGTCATTATGGTTTTATAAACTAGGTAAAATTTACAGTTTTTACACTAGACACCTACTGACCGCCAAATTCATGCTTTCGTTATGTGTCATTTTCATTTTTTTTTTACAGTTTGCTTTTTGGTTTTCCGTTTCGTCAAACTCAAGGATTACAGCTTGTTCAAAATTCAGCAGCACGGTTCGTAACACGAACAGAAAAACATGTACAAATATCATCAGTCCTAATAAAAATAACAATGGATACATATGCTAAGCTGATAAAGGTACTTTATACTATTATATAAGAGTATAAAGTACCTTTATCAGCTTAGCAATGTTTAAATCAGTTTGCTCGGTTTTATCTCATTGACTTTTTAGCCCAATATAAACCAAATAGAATGCTGCGTTCAAGTAAAAAGTCGTTATTACAGGACCACACACTGTGACAAAATTATACGTCGATAGATTATTTTCATATGAAGCTGCTATTTTACGGAATAACTTGCAAGAGTATCTTAGAAATATAGAAACATACGAGAACAGTTTGGAAATAATTTGAAGACACGTTGATTTAGCATTTTTGTAAAATTTTCACAATTACGAACCTAGTATGTCATTTCCACTCCTTTTATATCTTTATTAAAGGGCTTAGCGACATGCAAGTAAGCTTATATATGTTTTGCCTTGTACGAAAATGTGTCATTATTATAATTATTGTGTTACATTAATTCCTATTTAGGCTCTCAGAATTGTGGTACTTACCTCTACAATGCAACAAAAGGAGAAATCACATCGCCTGGCTACCCGGGGTTGTACTCGGATCGCCTATTTTGCTACTTCTTTATCTATGCCCCAGATGCATTTACAATTCGACTTGTATTCAACGATTTTGAAGTTGAATCACGAAAAGACTTTGTAACGATCGGTTCCGGTCACACTTTTGATCAGAATATAATAAATGCGTACAGCCAGGAATCTCCCGACCCCCCTCCCGCACCGCTCAACATTAATAATGATATTGCCTGGATTGTGTTTGACACAGACCGAAATATTCTGCGGAAAGGATTTAACATTACCTTCTTAGTTGGTAAGTTCCGGAATTCATTTGAAAAACTGGGTACCTATAGATTGTGATAGAGCTTGGGGTTTAGAGATGGGCCCCCATGCTTTCAAAGCGTTAGCCGATAAGTCAAGAAATAGCTTATTGAATAGAAATTCTAAATTATGCATGGAGTTTTGACAATGAAAATAATGGTCATGACAAATAACACGATATATTTGGTAGAGTTATCGGAATTTGTAACCTGTTTAAGCTTCATTACACGTTGTGCTCTGTGTAGCAACAACGTGCGCAAGTCATATTTTAGTTCGAATAGATAGAAAAGGAAGGAAGTAGTTGTTGCAGTAGAAGTCGTAGTAGCAGTTGGATGCAAAAATGTACAAAATACTCTTTTGAGGTTAAAATTAGATTTGGGGTCAAAACAGTCATTGATTGGAAGAAAATACCCCTGAATAAAACAAAACGCTGATTCCAAAAAGCAGTCTTATTGATTTATTGTGAATTTTGCAATTTTTTTCAAAATGAGAATTGTTATCAATTTTTGTAAAGTAAATCCGATTTTTCCTTCCTAATTCACAGAATAATTTCACAAAATTAATTCAAAGTTTTAATAAATGTGTCCTTCTTTTAAAAAAATTGTTCAAATACCTATCAAGAGATAATGCCCAATCATTCCAATTTGGCAATTTGGGCCAATATGGAGCTAATACGTGTTTTTAGTCATTTTGATTCAGTACTGTAATTATCACTGTAGTTGCAAGGTTTTTGTATATTTCAAGGAGTGTTACATGTTAATATTCTGTTGATTCCGGCAGTTTGGCCAGAAATATCCCAAATATTCAGCCTAAACTAGTCCAACTGGCCAAATTTGCAATGATTGAGATGATTGAGCAATTTTGATTTATGAAAGAACAATCTGGTATTTTGCCCAAAATGGATGAAAATTGTCATTTCCGTCCAAAAACGCACGGCAAATCATGGGCGTCAACAGGCGGGGGACGGGGGGAGGGGGCATGACCCCTCTACTTTTCAAAGTGGGGGGACATCATATCTTTTGTCCCCTCCATTTTTTTGGGGGATCAGAAGTATAAATATGCACCAAATTGCATTATTTCAAGCAGAAAATGCAAAAAGCTCCCTGCCCGGGGGAGGGGGGCACACTCTCCCACCTCACTTCGTTCCCTCACTAATCCCCCCCCCACTTCTCAGAACCAGTTGACGCCCTTGACCCAAGTACCTGAGACTGAGTTTTATAATACTGCTGTCTTAAGTCGTATGCTCTATAAAAAACAATGATGTTTCACCTTAATCAGGCATGATTTTGACCCCCAAGTCCAATTCTCACCAAAAATGATGTACTCATTTTTGCCCAAAAATTGACAAAAGTAATCAAATGCATTGAGTGAATTAATACGAATGTGTGTGTGTGTGTGTGTGTGTGTGTGTGTGTGTGTGTGTGTGTGTGTGTGTATATATATATATATATATATATATATATATATATATTTGTGTGTTTAGATTCAGCAATTTTACAAGTTAACATAGTATGAGACTTTCAAATCTTCCATAACACAACGAACGCCATTCCCTTGAAATCATTCAATTCACAGTAGTCCCCTCCCCCTAAAAAAATAAATAAATAAAATGGGCTACAGGCGGTGCGTGCGGCAATGCGCAGAATACGATAAATTATGCTAATTGGGGCCATAGATTGCAAACCATTCTTGTCCAAAATTAATCCCGTTTCTTTTTAGCAATACAATCATTCTTACTGTAACATTAAATGTATGATAAGATGATCAGATTGATTGCAAACCAAATAATCAAAAAAAAAATGAAAGATAAGATTAATCGTGTCACTTTTTAAAAGACCCCCCAGGAACAACTTCCACACCAGTACTAGCTTCAACATCACAACCAGTTTCCACATCAGAACTAACCAATACACCACAGCCAACCTCTACATCGAAACCAATGACCACAGAAGAACCACTGGCTACCCCACCACAACTAACCACCAAACGAGAGTCAACAACCACACCAGATACCACGAGCACGCCAGAGTTAAGCACACCATCAAAATCAAGCACCGCACTACAACCTACTGCCACAGAACCAATCACCACACCACCACCGACCACCACACCAGAGCCTAACACCATACTTCAGGAAACAACCACGCAAGAACCACTGCCAGGTTTGAAAATGCATATTTGTTTTCTAGCTGTCAAGAAGGACCAGCCAGTAAGTGGGGGGGGGGAGGTGTAGAATTGTCGTTTATTGGTTGTAGCTTTTCAACCTATTGGAGATGTTTTGATTTCACTATGTCACGCATTTTCCATGGACCCCAGACAAAGAGAGTCGTCTTAAAGGCGCCGTCACACTATGACGAATTGGCATTGCTTACCGCGAACGAATTGAAAATTCCAAAAACGCACATCATTCCCGGCGAATGAATTTCGTGTGGGTGACCAGAATCGAACGTATTGACAGCGAATCAAAACGAATCAAAAACGTCTCCATCATCATTCATAACTTATCATTAACTTACAGATAGCGATCGAACGACAAACGAGCTTTACGTACGCTACGCGTACAGTCTGCGAATTCAAATCGATCACTTGGTGTCTGTGTGCATTTACAAACATAAACCTTCTTGAACTCTACGTCATTTTTGTCCCATCATTCGAGTTTGGGTATCTAATTTCCTCCAGTATGCCGTAATCCAAGAGAGCCAAGATTTGTATTTGTATAGTATAATAGTGTTAAGGTAAAACATTAAAGGTTAGCGATATGATTGGGAACACTTGAAAACGCGTCAAGAACCAAATGAGTTGAAATATATACCAACTATACACCAACTGGAGTGGAGCTCCCAACTGGAAGGATTTGTCTCTAATTTGTTTACTTAAGGAGAATCAAGCATGAACATACCAGTAAATTAATTTTATCGGGGCACGATAAAAATAGGAGCCATAGAGAGCCACACAGCAGGTTTGCCTGCCACGAGGGATATTGACATTAGTAATTTTATAATGAGTCAACGTTTGACTACAAGATTTTGACAGGAGAATCCTTGTATAGTCTATTTGTTTCTAGAGTAGTTTCCGACCCCCCCCCCCCAAAAAAAAAAAAAACAGAAAAAGGGAGCACCAAAATTACTCATATGGTATAATTCCAGGGCAAATTGATATAAAAGGCAATAGTCCAAGAGATAGCCAGAATTTATTTCACAAAAATGACTAGGTGTCTTGTTATGATATTTGGGTAGAACATCCCTTGACACATTTGAAAAGTGGTTTCTTGAGTGTCGTGAGTTGTGGAACGTCAGAGGTCAATGACCTCTAATTTGACCCCCAATTCCTATGTATTTATTTTTCTGCATATATTTCCTGAACAGATATTTGAATTTTTACGTCAGTGGTGTCTAATGAAAGATATTCAAAATATTTATCCAACGATACCCATTGTGATGAGATCTGATCATGTTAAAGTCCTCATTTGGGGCTAAAAACTCAAAATTTTCACATTTTTCGGATTTTTGTACAAATTGGCCTACAATAAAACTAATAAGGATAAGGAACTAATAAAACGGATTTGGTTTTTAATACGATTTACACCTCAAAAACTTTCCCATAACATATACTTAAAGATGACCAAAAAGTATGTCGGCAGGTCAAGCCGTAACTGCGCAAGGTCATTGAAAGTTCAATGACCTCTAAATTAACATGATTTCCTCTTATATTGGTTTTCGTGTAACAAATCTTAAACAGATGCATAGTTTTTCACATAATGGACGTCAAATGAAAGATATCACTGATATCTGTCCAATGGTATTCATTGTGAGCAAATTTTGAAAATTTAAAACACTCATTTTGGGTCAAAACCCTCGAATTTTAACATTTTTTCAGATTATAGTACAAATTGGCATGAAATTCAAGTAAAAAATTACAACACTTTGCGTTTTGCATACGATTCACACCTCAAGACCTTTCTCGCAATATACACTAAAAGATGACAAAAAAGTATGTCAGCAGGTCAGGTCGTCCTTCCACAAGGTCACTGAAAGTTCTATGACCCCTAATATCCTATAATTTCCCCTAACATTGATTTTCCTATAATAAATTTTAAACAGATACTTGGTTTTTCACATAATGGGCGTCAAATGGAATGTTCACATTTTTCGGATTTTGGTACAAATTGGCCTGAAATTAAAGTTCAAATTATCTAAAACGATTTGGTTTTGCAAACGATTCACACCTCAAGACCTTTTCCACAATATACACTACAAGATGACCAAAAAAGTATGTCAGCAGGATCTACACCTTAAATACTAAAAGATGAGGATGTTCATTAGAAATTCAATGACCTCTAAATCAACATAATTTTCCGTTATTAGGTTACAGCATAATAATTCTTGTACAGATACCTTAGGTAGATTTTCACATGAGTGGTGTCAAATAAAAGATATTTAGAATGTCTATCGAAGGATATACAGTTTGATAAAATTTGATAATTTTAAATAACAACAAACCTTTATCATAATATATACAAAAATAGGCTTTAAAGTATATGGCGAAAGGTCAAGTCGTCCTTGAGCAAGGTAATTAAAAGTTCACTGACCTTTAAATTCACATCGTTTCTCTTGCAGGGGCGGCGGAACGTATTTTCGGTTGGGGGGGCAAAGTCAAAAAAGGGCACTTATATGTCAAAAGGGGCATTGGGCGCAAGCAGATATTTTCACCATCAGATTAGGTGTTTGCTTGAAGATGCTGTTTTTAGCGGCAATCTAACTCAAACCCAACCTTTTTAAAATGGTTTATGATTTGAAACATGAAATCTATAGGCCTACACATAATCCGCGAGCGAGCGTAGCGAGCGAGCGGTTTGAAAAAAAATTAGAAATGTTAAGTTGTAAAACTCGCAATGTGGTCTATTCTGGCGCTAATTACAGCACTGACTTTTTGGTAGTATTTAAAAAAAATAAAGAACATTTGTCTAGATCAAACTTTTGTGCTTGAAGTAGCTGTTTCTTCG
>JZLH01S0601909.1:1755-9255 GCA_001188425.1 Eucidaris tribuloides
ACACACACACACACACACACACACACACACACACACACACACACACACACACACACACACACACACACACACACACACACACACACACACACACACACACACACACACACACACACACGGAGAAATATGCATACACATACACACAGGTATACACGTGTCCACTTCACTCTCTCCTTGCAAGCACACTGGTACAGTGGACTCTCATGATAAAGAACACAGATATAATAAAACCATGTTACATCACATTTCTCTGGTCCCGAAACTGAAATTTGTGTTGTATTTCATTGTTTTTGCAAGCTGGATATGACAAAATTTTGATATAACGAAGTATCTTTCTGGTCCCACGGTCAAGTAGTGAGTTATAATGAAAGTCTACTGTATTTGCACACTTCAGATTACGAATCTGATTACATTACAGCTTTTACACCAAACCAACACCCTAAAATAAAATATGTGTATAGCTGGCAAACACCCACATAATTACAATTCGTCGTGCACCTGGCAAAAGGTCGTTAGCAAATGTTCTAAACAGAAGGGCTCATGACAGCAAATTGCCTCAAACTTGAAAACCACTGGCTTAGATTCCATATTTCCAATTCCATCTAACAAACTAATATGACTGATCTAAAAAATCACAATATTTTGATCTCATGTGAAATAAGTCAATGGTTGTCACATTACAAGCAAATTTACTGTTAACGCCCTTCTGCTTAGATCATTTACTAAAGACCCTTTGCCATGAGCATGACGAATTATATTGATCAAGCTTGTCCAATAATATCTGAATTAATAATGTTCCCCTCTTCAGCTCTGTAAGCCGATACAGCTCTAACATCAAACACAAGTGAGATAACCTACAATTCAGACCTCAATTTCTTTTTTAGGTTATCGGAGGACACTTTTCAGTCTTCACTATTTCTTACAATAATAATATGTTCCCATATTGTCATAAATTATCTCTTGGGTGTTGGTCCTGTGTCATACAATCAGTCACAAATAATGACAAGTTATCAAACTTGATTTGATTTTCCAGAGTATTATGTGCGTCTGGTTTATTATACAAAGTCGAACCACTACTCCCATGGTGAAGTCTTTGTTGTCTTCAAGCCAAGAGAGCTGAAGCTGTGGATGATTCACTGCAGAAGGAAGAAAATGTGGGAAATAAACAAAAGTAATAAGTAGTATTTACATCCTGAAATTTACGGTATGTCAGCATTTAAAAGATACTAACAGTATTCCTATTCTATAATGACCCCAACATACTCTAGCACATACAGTATGAAGATGTATATACGATTGGCCACAACTATGAAATATCAAAAATTTAACGGTGCAAAGATGATGTTATGTCATACATGATACAGTAAATGGAATAATTTTAGCTCACAAACCCACTTTAAGTATTGAATGAATACTTCAAAGACATCGTATAGCAATATGTGAGCTACATGATTCCCCATGCTACTAGTGTCTTTGATGAGGTCTAAAACTGAAGCCCTGAAAGAAATTACAGTTCAAAATGATCATTAAGTGCTTTTGAGAAGTAGAAATCATTGAGAGACCATTTCAGTTTCCCCCCACAGACTGCTGTGTTGCAGAATTTTCATCGGCTGAGAATTATTCATGTGCCAATTTTTATCTGTACGTATTTTACAAATGACAGGATAACTGTCTGAGATTTTGTGTTCTAGGGTGTTTATTTGCCTATTCAAAACTGTCAGATGTGTCAGATAACAAAGTCTGACAATTTTTAAATGGGTCTTCCACAATGTTATATAGTGTCTTTGACAACCCAGTACAACCACTCAAAGTACAGTGGAAGAATAAATTAAATTCTATCTCCCACCCACACACACCTAACAACCCAAAATAACAACAGTCAAATGCATAGCTATAACATAGTGCTTTATATTTCACAATAGAACAATGTTTTAAGTCATTGAAACTGGTAATTGAATGCAGTATAAAATCATACCTCATGTGCATGATAGGTAATTTGAAAAACTTCAAATAAATTCAATGTATTTTCTTTTTATTTCTACAAGTTAGAAAATGAAATATATCGAGTATAACTGAAAAATATAACAGAATAATTGAATAAAACAATGGCCAACATGCATAACAGGTCATTTGCAAAACTACAAAATAAAGACCTATTTCAAAATTTTATTTCTGAAATGTTTATCACCAGGGTATTCTTTAAATGTATATAGGTGCTTAGAGGAAACTGATTGGCCATTTCATTAGTTCATGAAGTTGTTTCCTTCTTTGTAAACAGTTTCAAAAAACGATGGGCTTGAACCACTGTTTTATACAGTGGAACCTCGTTATAACGAGGGCAGGGCTCGCCCTTAACGTTTTTTTTCTGGTGGCCAGCCGGCTCACCCGAGTATGATTTTTTTTTTTCCAATTTCAAGTGGCCAAAATGTTGCATTTAACCTATATTAACTGGGTGGGGGGGTGGGGTCCAATCTTGAGCCCGCTCCTGCGACGAATTCGCGACATGACTCCGCCGCGCAAATTTTTTTTGATTGCGTTGCGTCTAAGCTGACTTGTTTACTTTCAAGTCATTGGCGCATCCTTTTGAGACCTGTTCTCGCGAAACATCGACGTACCGTTACGACGCTGCAGCGACTATTTTTATAATGCATGTCAACCCCGCGACAATTTCTGAAAACGTAGATTTCGTGTACAAATATGGAAATTGTGTTTTCAGCCAAAAAATCATAAATGTATGATTATTTTGCTTCTACTGGTTGAAATGAAATTAATTTTATGCTGTTTATGATTTGCAAAAGTGTCCCCAACAAATTTCATCGAAAAAACAAATAGAAAACAAAAGGTTGCAAATAATAATAAGAAATATCATAAGAAATATTCTACATAAACAATAAATAAAAATACGATAAGAAATTAATTCCAAATATTCGGAAAATTTTTTTTGTAGATACATTGGAGAAATGTCAGAATAGAATATTTCATATCACCAAAAATTAGTATTCTACTAGCTATTGTACGTGAGTTATAGGCGAAAACATAATTTCATGCACTTATTTGCATAATTAATTACTTAAAAAATAGAAAAAAATTCATTTTTTGAAAATTTTACTATAGTCGTGCAGTTTACATTTGGCTCTATGCGCATGCGAATTTTCGCGGCGATCGCGCGATCGGCGGCCGAGATCTGAAAGGGGGGGGGGGGGGGTCAAATTGATCCCCCCCCCAGTAAAAACCTGGTCTGAAATAGCCCAGTTAAAATAGGGTTAAAAACATGGATTTCTTCAGTTGTGCGCCCCATTTATTTTTGAGCAAAAATGGAATAAAATCGCATGCTAGCTATCATGTTTGCATACTTTGATGAAGTCGTTCAGGTTGTACTAAGCTATGAATCGTGCAATAATTTGTAGTGGCCAGCTGGGCCACTTGATATGGCTTATTTTTTATTTTCAGGTGGCCCGACAGGATTTTTAGTGGCCAATAGCACCCGGGCCACCGCTAATTTCGAGCCCTGGAGGGCCTTTGGACCATGAAAATCACCTTGTTATAACAGGTTTCTCGCTATATCAGGGTGATAAAACATGGAAATATAAAGAGCTGGGACCAGAAAAATGACCTTGTTATAACATGATTTTGTAATATCTGACCTCTTTATTTAAAAAGAGGTTATACTGTATCAAAATGTATATCTCTCTTTTGTGCAGGCAGTGGATCAACAGAAGGGACTACTTACTACTTCCAGTTGGGTGGCAGTACTCGCTTCGTCTTGTAGTATCGGGCCAGTCTGTGTATCCTGCTCTCAACGAGAATCAGGCGGAACTTGGAATCCTTGTCCTGCAAACAGAAAGAGAGGAGTTGCAATAAAATAATGTCCAATAGTATCAGCACACTGGCAACTTCATGCAAAGCACTTCTTGTGTTTGTGTTTTCTGAAACTAAGTCAGGTTATAACAAAGGGAGTAGTATGTAATCTTGTTTCATGACTGTTGCTTTCAACTGATGGACGATCAGATGGCATATATTAGTGTGTCTCCCTAAAAATTGCAATGAGTCTGAGGTGGATTGTGCAGATTTCTAGAATCTTGCATGTAACAGAATTCAGCATGATATTTACACTGGTTAGTGGGTCTCCAGTTCCCACATCATACCATAATGACCAAAAACTTTTTTTTTGGGGGGGGGGGAGGGGAGGGGGAGGAGGGGAGAAATGATGATAAAAACACTGTGGCAATTTTGTAATAAGTTTTTTTTTGGGGGGGGGGAAGACAGATTTGGAAAAAAAAAATCTCCATTTTGATTGTTCTTTATTTGTTTACACATGTAATTTTAAAGTAATTACAATTATACAGACCTAATTCTGTGAATGAGCATAGCGAACGAGCAGTTTGAAACCATTAGTTTCAGAACTTGTTTTGTTTCATTTGATTTAATACTACACAAGTACACAATCATTTCAAACTCTCTGTAGGGGTGGGGTCACTGCCCCTCAACCTGTCCCCACCTCTTAACTAGTGGTCCTGGAGGTTAACGGTCACATGAGACATTTATTTCTGCTTACCTTGCGGTTACGTTCGAGATGCTTGCGTACAGCAACAGCCTTTTTGATGAGGGAGTACAGGTCTTCGGGCAGAGAAGGCGCCAGACCCTTGGCCTTCAGAATCCTGAGGATCTTGTTGCCGGTGACGAATCGTACTTGGGCGACACCGTACGAGTCACGCAGCATCACACCTGTGATATAGAATATTGTATTATATTCCAATGCCTTGTAGGGGTTCATTCGGTAAAAATTTTCAGTTTGTACTTTCAAAACATTAAGATTTGAGATGCAATGCACATAAAATTGGGTGCTTATTTTTTCCTCCCACAAAAGAAATATGATCAAATTTTTAAGATTACTTCTAACTAGTCAAAGTAAGACAAAATTTGCATTTCAAAAGTAAGAAACTCTACAAGTATATTAAATTGATTACTTACAAACATAGCATTGTACTAAAACATTAATGAATAGCAATACAAGTGAAATAGTGAATACACTTTAAATTGGGTGGTTAGAGTTTCCTCCCATAGAAGAATTATGGCAAATTGTGATTAGTACTTCTAGATAGTTAAAATGAAAGACATATTACTCACATAATTTGAACTATCAAAAGTAAATTCTACAAGTATATTAACCTACTTATTTACAAACACATCATATCCTTTCCTCTTACATGTATCCGAACAACTGACAAGCTAAATTTTAATTTTAGGGAATAAGACTACCTTGAATACATAATCCCGATAGCAGCTTCTCTATAATAAGCTAAACTGGGATGGTGTGTGCAATGTGTCGGCAGGCGACAGTGATAAAAAACATGTGAGAGAAGGACACTATATACAAATAAAAAGGTGAATGTGCGAGTAAAAACCAAGACTGGATGATTTACAGCAGTCTTGACCCTACAGGAGGATGCATCCCTCTGATGGCACGCAGGACAACCTCCTGGAAGATAGTGACTGATGGTGCTAAGACTGCAGTTACTGGTAGAACATTCCACATCCTGATTGCTCGTGGGTAGAAAGAATATTTGTATGAGTCTATGGTGGCCGCAGGAACTGAATATTTATTTTGGTGGTCGTGTCTACTGAAGTATTGTGCCGGAATGATGTAGGGTGGAAGTGTGATATTTACATGCTGGTAGTGTATCTTGGAGAACATGGTGCATTGCAAGGAGTCTACGAGTGTGCAGGGTGTCCCATCCCAGTTTGCTGACAAGTTGTGTAGCGAAAGTACTTCTTTGGTAGTCCTGGTGGACAAATCTGGCTGCAGCTCTCTGAACTTTTTCAAGACTCTGAACTGCTCCCAAAGTATGAGGATTCCATACCTCAGAGCCATACTATGTTATTTCTCATAATGGATTTCCTAAAACTGATAAAAAGTTAACACCCACTGAAGATGATTTGATTTTGATACCCCATATTCTCCATACACCAACTCTCAAGTACATGTAAGGTGACCCTGTTTTCAACAGAATGAAATTACACTGCACTAACTGCCCTAATAACCTTTTCTAAGATTGTCCAAAGATTTTCGAGCAGGTTGAATTATCTTACCGATCTGTGAGGGGGTAAGACCCTTCTTGGCCATTTTGTAGATGTGTTCCTTCACATCATCTGATGAGAGCTTCAGCCACTGTATGACAGGGAGGGGAAAGAAAAGACTTGCATTAATATTGAAAGCATAAAAAATTCACATATTATAATCACACAATTACTCAAGGGTGGGGGAGGGGGAGGGGGGAAAGAGTGACAAATTGTGAGTGTCAGGATTCCAATAAAATGAGGTGGTACAGATTCTTTGAAAATTGAGAATACTGCAATATTTCAGAGCACTATGAAAATTTTATTTCTGGTAATAAAATCTCAAAATCAGAATTCAATGAAGTGAAGTGTCTGTATATAATTGTAACTTAGCAGTAAATTTATCTGAAGGGAAAAAAGGCAGCTTCAGAGGTAAAGTATTCTCTTGCTTAATAATTGAACATTAATCTTTGGAATATATGGCCATGGCCATGTTGGTACTCATTGAATTAAATAATACAGCAGAATAGATATATCAAAACTCACTAATTATTACACTGTGCAAAAGGAAAAATATATTCACTGAAAGGCATCAGGGCACGAATTTGCATTTGTAAAATGATGAAGTGGAGTGGAATTGCCAAATATTAATACAACAAATTATGGTTCATGAACCTTGTCAGTTAGGAAAATGGCAATGGTTTGGATAAGCCACCATCTGTCTCCTAATTATTTTAATTGACTACTTCAGTCTCCACAATTCTTGACCCTGACAAGGTGAAATCAAAGGGCTGTAAAAATAAGATCTCGTCTACTTACTGTAGGTACACTTCGCCTGTATGGCAGGGCTGATTGGGATATACCCTTTCTGTTCAAATGAAACAAGAAACACAAGAAAGTGAGAAAAAACATTTTGTCAGTCTTTTTTTCCCGCTAGTTTGACATATAGAGGGTCTACATGTACTTAGCCACAATCTTGGTAGGTTAGTAAACATAAATAATTTAGATACGGTAGATTTCTTGACCATAATTTTATGCCAAAAAGAAATATGACTATAATTGCAAATGTACCGGTAGTCGGGTATATGTGTACTTATTACTAACATTCTTGGATGTCTTGTGAGATGAAACAAATGCTAAATGGGAAAATTGTAAACATTGACATTCACCCCCTTATTGCCAAAAGAGACATAGATTTTTGTCAATCACCATACCCCATAGTCATCCCAAGTTCGACAAGTCTTGTAATTGTAAATCTGGTTATAAAATGAAAATCCCCCCCCCCCCCTAAATTCAAGAAAACCCCTGGTTTGGGTTTGAGCGCATGTCAGATAACAAAGCCAATTTGTCTGCATGTACACAACTATTCAGTATTTTTTTGTCCAAAGTTTGTTTGATTGCCTCGTCAAAGTTTGATACTTGTTAAAAAAACATGATTTAGAT
>JZLH01S0601909.1:14255-18537 GCA_001188425.1 Eucidaris tribuloides
TAGTTACACCTAAATCAAAACCAGTTAAATTAGACTGAAAAAAGTGATGTTCAGAATTAAATTATCCATGTTTGAGGAAGGGCCAATGCCATACATAAGAGACTTCATAACATTAAATGGATATAATCACAGTAAAATGTACATTCACTATTCTCTCACAAAGCTTTAAAACAAGAATGTAAGTTATTAATATACTGACATTAATATTTCTCAATGAATGGGAAACATTATTTTATCAACCTTAGATAATCTGGGAATTTTATTGATCAAAAGATATACATTTCATTCTCATTGATATGTTACTGGTTTCAATTCAATAGTTCTGTTGTCATTCAGCCAGTTGGACATGTTTCCTGGAAAAAAAAAAAAACATGTCTGTTGATGCAATACCTCAATATAAACAGCTGATTAGATTAATATTGACTCACTGGTCTATATGCTATTTAATATTGACCTTTTATTCCAAAGCCATACATTTTCTTCACCAATAGACCAGTTTACTAACATATTTTATGCAAACATATACCTTTTAAATGAAAGAGGTCCCTTGCAACTAGAGGGCTTGCCTGAGGCTTGCCCAACATAGCAATAACTTATGTTTGCAAGTTGGATTTCTGGTTTTGACAAATATTCATCAGAAAAAGGTGTATAGCATGAACTGTTACTAGGCCCACAAGCAAAGAAAATTCTAAATTTTAATATTTGGAAACCTGGTCTATTTCGTATGGATATGAATATATTACAATATTTGACACAATACATCATTTTCTTAATATATTCAAATTAACAGATGTTTTCTCTCCGAATCTGAAGCCTGGTGATGAACTATTTCATTCATTGTTTCTTTGAATGTGTTTCTATACAGAACAGAAATGATTCAAAACTGGTTCAGAAATATGTGAATATACTGGGATTAATAAACCAAACTGTAACTCAGTGCAACTGCCTCCTACTGGTAGAAACAATCAACTGCTATGCGCTGCACCTGGTTCCACCATTGTCCACATAATATCTTTGAACCAGAGTGATGTCACACTCCATTAAAAACCAACTACCACTTACATCCGGCAACTATCAGGTTGTCATTGGCAACCTTTGTCAGAAAGGTATGCATAAAATTGCCATACATTATGAAATGGGTCTATTTTTAGTTGATGAACAACACAGCCTCAACAGATTTTCCCTTTAAACATGAGACAGTCTTATAACCCTTTCAGTAAATATCAAATGCAAAGTCTATGGAATTTGGTTGTACCTGTAGTGAGAGGGTTTATTTGTATAACTTTCACTGACATTGATATTGTCGGTGACAAAATACATAATAATGATACATAAGGTTTGAAATGATGTAAATAAATTATATACCGTGAACTCTCGTTATAAAGAGCACTGTCACAAAATCTCATTGTAACAAACACATTTTTCTGGTCCTGAAGGTTACATTTTCTCTGTATTTCGTTGTTTTTACAACATTGACATTGAATAATCTTCCTGGTCCCAAAGAGTTTGTTATAACAACAAGAGTCCACTGTACTGGCATATGTTCTGTTTCAGTACCTTTGCAAGCTACACATTTATACGTGTATGCATTTTCTTCATTCTGAATATGAGAATGCTAGGGAACTTTCATTCCATTGTGCATGACATAATAATTAAATCAGTCTGAATTGACTACATGAATAACTGTAATACGGTATCTTGCTAACTGAAGCCAATAAAATGTTTGTAAGAGTTCAGACTAAGGGGTATATATCTGCTCATATCTTAAATCAACAAATGCTTTGGCAGAAAAATCTATCTTGAAAGGAAAACAATATAGACGTTACTTTGCTGGTGAAGGAAAGGATATTTAAGTATTTACTACTAAACCAACAGGAAAAATCTTAAAAATGAACAGAAGTTAAAGTAGGGAGTCCATACAAACCCACTGAATACTTTTAAAAATTGTTAGTTACATTACACATATTTTTTATTATATTTTTTACTGGCTTTCATGGTATGGAACATTATGCTTAGTATTAAAATGTCAGACAAATGTGGTACAAAGTGATAAAAATACTTTTGTATAAAAAGCACCCCTATTTCAAAATGAGTTCTATTTATGTGCTTCTGGGCAGGAATTCATATGGCAGTTTCCATTTTCATTCATGGGGATGGGTGGGGGACAGGGTTATAGCTACGGCGGTTGGCGCCAGTCGGTACTAGCCGGCACAAACTGAAGCCGACTAGTCCTCCGACCAGCACAGAAAAGCTTTAAAATGACCGTAAAATGTTTCAAATCTCTACATAAATCGTGTATTTTGAGCTTTAAACTTCCTTACATTTCAGCAGAAGATGTATTTTGTAAAATAAATGCTTCCGAATGCCACTGGACCCCACGCCATGACGCTGCACTACGCTCGCTTTGCTCGCTCCACTAGCATAACTCCTTCCTACTGCCGGCACAGAATTCTTGCTAGCTATAACCTTGGTGGGGGATAAACAAAATGAATGATGTAACAGTATCAGTAATATGTCTAACCTTTATTCCTTTCTTGGACTAAATACACCCCCATTTAACAATGTTTTCTGCTTAAGTGCTTCCTGACAAGTACTCAAATGGCAGTCACCATTTTCATGTATAGGGTGGGAGGGGATAACTAAACAACAAATACAGTGACAACAGTAAATGCTAAGGATGTCTTAGGTACACCACCAATTTACAGTGTATTCTGCCTAAGAATTACATATCAAGCGTAGAAGTGACAGTTACCACTTTCGGGGAGTATCTTTAAGGATGAAAATCTTACGGCCCGATCTCACTGGTAGAGACATTACCCTGACTCCTACAACTCTTGAATCGCGGCGACTCGATAAACCAAAACAGGCTTGCACTCCCACTGTAGGCGACTTCCTCAAGACCTGCAGGAGGCTGAATGAAGTCTCCCCTCAAAATCGTAAATGTTTGATTTTCTTGTGACTCCCTGGAGACTCAGAGACGTTGCCACGAATAGCGGAGACTCGAGTCGTCAACTGGTCGCCAACTGGCAACTAGTCTCCAGGCCAATGAGATAACGCTTTTAAATATCTAAGCATATCATTGAGTATGTTTATGATGGTTATCTTTGAAGATGAGTATCTTTAAAGGTAAATGACATGATTGGGGGTAGTCCTCAACTTGGGCTGAAACTACTCTAGAATCAAGTAAACTATGCAAGGATTCTCCTGTGAAAATCTTGTAGTCAAACGTTGACTCATTCTAAAATAACTAATGTCAATATCCAAACCTGTTGTGTGGTTCTCCATGGGGCCTATGTTTATCGTGCCTCGATAGAATTAATGTTCATGCTTGATTCTCCTTAAGTAAACAAATTAGAGACAAATCCTTCCAACTGGGAGATCCACTCCAGCTGGTGTATAGTTGGTATATATCTCATTTAGTTCTTGAGGCATTTTCAAGTGTTCCCAATCATGTCACTGACCTTTAACCTGTAGGAGATGACTTGAGTTTGGTACATGTATAACATGCATTTTCTATAGATCCCAGCCCATGATATCTTGTATTTAGTCTTCAATGGGTTCAGATGAATGTCTTTATAATGATGTAATTTGTTAAGATAGTACCTTTTAGTTGAGTATCTGCAAGATACAGGCCACTTTTGACACAAATCACATTGCATAATAACAACACAGTTTCCATATTTTTAGAACTGTTTATATCCTTGTGACAAACACAAAGTCCCCTAGCAGTATGAACTGAAAGCTTAAAGCCAAGGTATAGTTTTGGTAAATGGTACAAAAAATGAATTTTTTGAAATTAGATTTTTTAGATACACCTTCATGATCTATCAATGCCCTGAAAATTGCTCGCTCTAAAAAACCTCCCATTTTTGAGAAATTACTCCAAAATGTAAAATCTCGGAAGGGGGTGGGGACCCCAAGATTTCCCATAGGTATGTGCATACCACTAGATGCTCTCCTTTAATTTAAACATCGTAATGTGTTACTATAAACAATTTTCAGTAGGTTTGATGTTGTTTTCTGATATCTGGGGTGACAATAGAATACTTTGCGAAAGATTGACAAAAATTTTGTCTGATTGACCAAAACTATACTTGGGCTTTAAGATTCTATGTTACCTAAAATTTGACACTTAGTTGAAGTAAGACACTGAGAGTCATTAGCACACAGGTCAAAGGGTCAGAAAAATGAGATGTACCATTCATAATTAGGACCCTAGCATCAATGTTACTCCCGTCCCATGATGGTCTCTGTGCCAAATCCACTATTTTAGCTGAGGATA
>JZLH01S0601909.1:40059-50612 GCA_001188425.1 Eucidaris tribuloides
ATTTTTTTTTGGCTTTTAGGGTGGAACTCCTATGGCTCTGCGGGGGGGGGGTGGGTGGCACGTGCACCCAGTGCACCCCCAGCCTACGCCCTTGTTATACGCCTATGGGGTTTACATGTCCATTCAAGCACTATCATGTAATTCAGACATCAAGGTTTGACTCAGAAATAACTGACCCTCTGCAATGTATATTAAACAATGTCTTTAAACCAAAAACCACCGGTATTAGGGGTACCTAGAAATTATTATCATTTTTTTCTCCAAAATGTATATTAACCATTTCCGTCACAGAGAAATGGTGGTAATCTGCCAAATCGAAAATATTTTACTGTGACATTTCTATCGCTAGATCAAACACAATGCTCGATTTTTTAAGAGGGTGCGGCTCATTGACCCTGAACGTAATATTATTCTTAACGAACAATAAAGATAAAAAAATCGACATGTCTTTCTCATTGTGCACTCAGTTGTGCATTGTGTATTTCGCACACTGCATGCAGATCGCGATATTGTATTGTAACAGAATTAATAAGGAAGTAGAAATCAACACTGTACAGTTCATAACTGAGCAACTGATTTTATGAAAGGGAATGTCTCTATTTGAATACTTGCTACGAATTAAGTAGAATATACGATTTTAATCGTTGCTGTGACGTGAGTACACATGATTTGAACTATCATTTATCATTCAATTTTCAAAGCATACGCTCAGTGTTTTATTTTTACCGTTTCAGACATTCAGTCCTATGACGTTTATAAATGCCCATGATACTTGTAAAGTGGTTTTCCCGACCTAGGCCTGGTGCCATACCCATCTCTAGGGATGTTTTATTGTCATAATTATACATGATTTCCATCCAGGCAGGTACCACTGTTTCATCTAAAACCGCATATAGATTGGAATTTTCCTTCAGACTTTGGTATGATTTTCCGTCTCTCTCCCTTTGTAACCAGGGTAACGTATAGTTTCTTATATTTTGATTATTAAATATGCATTTCTTGTTATCAATGCAAGTTAGAAACTGCATGACGCGGCCCTTGCAAAGATTTCGCCTATAAGACGCAAGGCGTAAATCCCGGGGGGATGGGGATATATCCCCACTTTGGGGGGAGGGGAATGACCTGTACAAATAACCCCACCTTTAAAAGAATTAATATTTTTATCAATAAATCATTGTTAAAACTGTTAGTAGTGAGACTTTGTTCCCAAATGAAGTTTAAATGCTTAAAATCGTTCAATTCTGATACTAAAAACGCCAAAAATCCCTCGCTCGCTTCGTTTGCTCGCACATATAGATAAAGGTCTTCAAGCTCAGTGACATGATTGGGAGAAATAAAAAATGCATTTAGAACCAAACTGGTTAAAAGATATACCAAATGTACACCAGCTGGAGTGGATCTCCTGGCTGGAAGGATTTGTCTTGAGTTTGTTTACTTAACGAGAATCAAGCATGAACAGGCCAGCAGTTTAATTTTATCGGGGCACAATAGATTTAATCCCCATAGAAGGCTACACTACAAATTTGTCTGTTACAGGGCATATAGTGATGGACATTATTTTTAAATGAGTCAACTTTTGACTACAAAATTTTCACAGTAGAATTCCTCCATAGTTTACTTGATTCTAGAATAGTTTTTACCCCAAATTGAGGACTACCCCGAATCATGTCATTTACCTTTAAAAACCAACTGCAAAGTTTAATTCTTTACAATATATTATACTTTTACGTTACTATACACCAAAATATCGATAAACACTTCGCAATTATGCCAATGTTAAGAGATAGTGGTATATGTTGCATGTTGTAGGTGTCCCCTTTCAAGAAATAGCCCTTGAATTGGGGTGTCCCCAAAATTTGGAAATTTCAGCTCAATACTTCGATGATTCACCCACTCCTCGGATTTATGCCCATGATAATACGTAACGTAAAGGTTAGTAGGGTACCAATTAATTTCAAATGAAAACTGTAGTTACACAGGTAAGAAGGTATTTGGCAAATAAATACGTAATACCCAATAAAGCAGGAAAAATTATGGACTTTCCTTTCCAGAAGCCATAAAAGTTATATCTCGCGGAAATTACACGTATCAATTTGATCTCAATGTGATAAATATTTTTTTGTCTATCTTACTAGGAGAAATGCATCTTTCGATCACACCATGGCAAGCAGTCTAAATTTACCAAGTGAGGAAACCTCATGCCAAAGACGTGGTTGCAAATCTGGCAAGAAAACGCAGTTTGTATATCACTATGAAGAAAAACTACGCCTTTGCGAAGACTGTGCTTCAGAGAAAGGAGGTGCCATGTTGCCACAAGATTCACCAATATGGTTTTGTTCCAAGCATGAAAGAAAACCGATCGAGTTGTACTGCGATACCCATCATGTGCCTCTATGCCTCTTCGGCTGTGTCACCGATCACTCAGAAAGTCCATGTGAAAGACGAACTTTGTTACAAGTAATCGACGAGAAACGACAGGAACTTGAACTCCATGCAAATAATGTGATGGAGAGGAACAAGGGATTTCTGAGCCATGACATTGACAAGTGTGTGAATGATTTTGAAACACATTTCACGCACGTACACGATGATATTAACACAGCTATAGACGAATACTTCAACGATGTTGAAAAAAAGAAAAATAAAGAAGAGGAGAAAATAATTCGAGAAACATCAGAGGAAATAAAAAAAATAATGGCCAAGAGAGACGCTGCTCTCAAACACAGTCATGACATGGCAGAAAGCAAGAAAGAAAAGATCAAGGAACGACAGGATGTTCTGCTTAGTAATCTCGCAAAACTGCAGAGTCAAATTAACGATAAGATTTCGGAACTAAAAGCAAAGCACACCGACGCTCAAAGTGCTCTCGAGAAAGCAATTGCTGTAATGGCGATCAAAAATCAGGCCATTGACGAAAAATTGTTCAGGAATATGTCTGAGTTGAATGATTCACTGATGAAAGCGTGCGAGTGTTTTGACCCGAAAACTCACTTCGAGCAAGTATCTGCTATCGCACAAACAGTCGAGTTCGAAAGGGATCCAGATGCACAAAATATTGGAAACATTGTCCAAGTACAATCTTGCTGGGAACAGTTGGACAGAATTAAACTGCCAACAAATAATCTGGTACTGACAGGTTCGATTGGAGCACACCAAGTGACTGTCAAGAGTCTTTCAACAGGAGAGGGTTGCCTCTATGTTTCAAATCTGCAAAATGGAAAGACAAACATGGTTGTAAGTTCCACAGAAAGGGTTCACATCAGTGACTGTGCAGCCCTCGATGAAAACACCGTGGCCTGTGGCAATTACAAAAGAGGGGGCGTCAGTTTGTACGGTGTAGATAGACACCATATAAGGGACATCATGCTTCCGGGCAACTCCCAGAACATATTCATATTTGTAGCCGTGAATAAAGACGGGCTCATTTTGGCTGGAACTCGCTTTGGAGGCAGGCTGCACGTACTCGATCCACATGAAGGAAGACTGATCGAAACCATTGACCTGCAAGGGAAGCGCATAAACGGGATCCAAACAACAGAATCAGGACTAACCATCGTCAGATCCGGTCTAGCCGAGTTCCTTATCATTGATGAGTCAAGGATACAGACAGTTGTGTATCACAAGGACTGGCTTCTGGCTGCCTGTGGGGTTGATCGGCAAAACGACGTGCTTCATGTCTTTCACCAGAAGAAGGGTGATGATACATGGATGCTAGATAGGATCGAACTTGATGGTACTATCAAAGGAAAGACCATCCTAGAAACGAAAACAGCGATCAATTCCCTTGTACCAGCAAGATGCGCTGTCATGCCAACCGGCCAACTTGTTCTGTGCGACGGTCGAGAGCTTGTGGTATACAAACAACGTCAGATTGCATCTTTTGAAGATCTTGATGATATCGGAAAGTGAACAACAGATGATTCATCTGTTGTTTTAAAAAAAGGTTAGGGAAGCGGTGGTATTGATATGGGGTTGTCTGACTCGCCGTTGGGTATTCCGACATTTGCTGGTGAAAGGGACCGAGACTCATAGACCAAAGGCCCGATAGACCGAAGGTTTAATTAGGATTAGGATTATGGTTGCATATTTTTATGCCTCTGCCACGAAGTGGACGTGCCGGATCGAGGTATGTTTTCGGTTTTTCGGTCTGTCCGTCCGTCTGTAACACTGTTTTTACCGCAATATCTCTAGAATGGAATGATAAATTTTAATGAAACTTGACTGAAGTGTGTTTCTCCCTATACGATACATACATCGATCAATAATTTGGGGTCAGAGGGTCAAAGGTAATAGACCACTTTGTGTCATATGCCATCAATAGACAAGGTAACACGTATTCTGCAATATCTCAAGAAATAATTGGTGGATTTTCTTGGAAATTGGCTTAAACTTGCATTAATATAAATTAGAAAGAAGAATTGATTAAATTTTGGAGTCAAAAGGTGAAGAGTCAATGGTAATAGCTTACTTTGTGTACTATGTCGGTGATTCACTTTGTTTACTGCAATATCTCAAGAATAGATTGGTGGGTTATCATGAAACTTGTCTGAAGCTTATCGCCATGAATGAACTGATTATGTAAGAGTCAAAAGGTCAATTTAAGTCACAGGTCACTTTGGGGGAATATACAGTCAATATGGTGTTTGGGGTGTTAAAACATCCCCCGTTTGCAAAAGGGGGTGTTCACACCGCAAACATCTCCTTTTCCTGAAAATACCCCCTTTTTGTCTCGCGGGAACAAAGTTCGGCAGAGACTATCACTTTTCCTGTTAGTCTGTTGGTCTGTTACGAAAATGTTAAAGTTTTTGTTTAACTTGCTCTCATTTCTTTATTTCTGCATCAATTGTGTTCCCACTTGGTACAAACGATCCTTGGGTAATACCCACTGATCTCCCCACTAGTGGGGAGATCAGTGGTAATACCACATGTGTGTTGATGAGGTCAAAGGTCATCTGGGGGTCAAAAGGTCAAATGATATGAGGCCATGCTTAACTTGCTCTCATTTTTTTTATTCGCACTTGGTAGAAATGATTTTTGTGTAATACCACATGTGTGTTGAGGAGGAGGATGAGGTCAAATGTCATCTAGGGGTCAAAAGGTCAAATTATGTATTTCTGCATCAATTTTGTTTGAATTTGGAACAAACGATCAGTGGGTAATACCACATGTTTTGTTGATGAGGATGGAGAGGTCAAAGGTCAGTTAGGGGTCAAAGGTCATATTGCATGTTTCATTGATTGCGAAATCAGGCGAGACTCGTGGTTCACGAACCACCTTGTTTTGGAAAAGGGATGATTCAAATCTTCGTAACAGACATAATTAGTGATAAGCTGGCGGGAAAATGATTTTTTTTTCGCTGCCCCTACCCTTCCCCTACCCGTTGAGCGACTTTTCGGCTGCTGGACTGACCGTGAAAAAAAAAATTGGACCTAGGATTTTGGTTGGGATGAACACCCCTTTTGAAAGTTCCTGCATACACGCCTGCTGTGATAACAAAAAGCGTATAACATTTTTTTTTAATTCACCTTAGCTGATGTGTATTTTGTCATAGCTTGATAAGTGGCGTAAATTTTGAGGTCAAAAGGTAAAAGGTCATAATCAACTTTGTGTACAACAATTCACTTTGTTTACTATATGGGGTGAAATGGCTCGGTTTTTCAATGTTTTACTAATTTTATTCATGTTAAATGCATAGAGGGGTCAAATTCACCAATTAAATGTAATCCTGAAAGAGGGCGCTTTCCAAAATGACCACCAAATACCATTCAATTCATTACAAGGGACATTTCCATATCCACTAGATGCGGTGAATTGGTCCATCTTTTCAATATATTCCCAAATTGGTCAAATTCACAAATCAACTGTATTCCTGATAGTGTTTTTTTAAATGGCCGTCAAATGTCATGTAATACCTTGTAATGACCTTGGCATAACCATTATATTGTGTGGAATGGCCTGTTTTTTCAGAGTTTCCCAATTTTTTGATGTCAAATGTATAGAAGGGTCAGATTCACCAAAAAGTGTATTCTTGATAGAGGGTGCTATTGCCGCCAAATTTCATTTAGTACATTGTAATGACGTTTTCATAGCCACTATATGGGGTAAAGTGGCTCGGCTTTGAAAGTATTCCTATATTTGTTGATGTCAAATGTATATACAGAGGGCGGATTCACCAATTACATGAAGTAGCCACTAAATATCACTTAATACCATTTGATATTTATACAGGTACTACATTTTGTAAAATGGCTCAATTCTAAATGTTTTCCAATGTTTGTCGACGTCTTAATCCAAATATTTTACTGGTAAATTTTAAAATTCGACTAGATGTTATTCTCTACAAAAAAAAAGTTGTTTAGAATCATCGCAGTAGCAACAACTTTTAAAGCCGAAGTTCAGTTTTGGGAAGTTTTTGTTATTTTAAAGCTTTATGCCCCAAAGTCATAACCCTGCAATAATAGATTCTGAATGTCTTTAGTTTTTTTTTATTAGTTAATGAAAAATTTTCGACTAAATTTTATATTATAGCATCCAAAGGGTTAAAAAGGCTTTAAGGTTACATGTGATATACCTCATCTGAAAGAACAGACTCTGCTCTTTCAGATGAGGTATAGCACATATAACCCTTTTAACCCTTTGGATGCTATAATGTAAAATATAGCCGAAAATCTCGGGGTCCCTCCCGAGATTTTTCAATAATTAATTTAACAAAAAACTAAAGACATTCAGAATCTATTATTGCAGGGCTATGACTTTGGAGCATAAAGCTTTCAAATAACAAAAAATCCCCAAAACTAAACTTGGGCTTGATAAGCAGACCAGTTCTGTCATTATGGTTCATTATTTTAAACAAACTGGGAAGGATAAAGGTTACCATTATGAGCCTCACGTTTGTATAGAAAAAATAGAAACTTGTCAAATATAGGAATTCATTATTACCTGCTATTAATTACAATCATGTGCCTTTCAAATGTGACCTGCTGGGATTTTGCAAGGAAATTATTTTCTACTGGATCGTATATTGGATCTATTGGTCTAAGGCCATATTTGAGTGGCATATGATTATCATTTTAATTTTCAATGAGTTCGTTTGGGTTTAATAACCAAAATGACTTAACTTACCTGGCTAACAAGAGTAAAATATTGTTGTTACTGTATATAATTCTAAACAATTATTTTTAGGTGAAGAATGTAGTCTCGTCAGATTTATCAAAATACCATTATTTGGTTGGATTCAGATATGGACAAATATGGGAAAACATTGAAAATTGTAAGCCATTTCACAACATTAAAGTGGCTGCTTATATGTCATTATATGCTGTTAAGTGGTATTTATCCGCCATTTCGAAAATTGCCCGGAGATATAGGGTTAAAATGAGTAATTTTGACCCCTACGCTATACATTTTGCAACAACTAATATGAATCTCTGAAATACTTGGCCATTTCACAATGGCCATTGAAAGGTCATTACAAGGTATTACATGGTATTTGGTGGCCATTTAAAAAGCACCCACTATCAGGAATGCAGTTGATTGGTGAATTTGTCCCCTCTATACATTTGAAATCGACACAAATAGGAAAATATTGAAAAAAAAAACACGGTCCATTTCACCCCACACGGTGGATATGGAAATGTCCTTTTGATGAAAAGCGCCCTCTTCCAGGATTTTTCAACATACCATAACTTTTTAACAAAACAAGTTTGTGCAAAATAATTTGGCAAGAGTGTTCCTACACTCATTCACTAACTTCTGTGTGAAAATGTGATTGATCCATCTGGTCATGCATGAATGAACATGCATTAAAGGTGAAAATGCCACTTTTCAAAAGTCACAAGAGTCATCTCTTATGCCAAAATAATGACACTTTTTGCTTTATTTATAAAGTGTGCTCACTCAACCATGAGATGGTTACAACCTCTTATGTTCGTACAACATGTACAGATACATTTTGCTGAAAAATATTGGATTTCAACTTTTGCAATTAACTTAATGGATTTTACAATTTCAAAATTGAGAAAGAGTGGAAATTTTTAAATTGAGCTCACCGAAGCGTAAAATATGCCAAAAGTGCCAAAGGATGTACATGTATAAGGGAATCAAACGATAGATGATTAACATATATAACGATTAATCATTCACCAGAAATAGAATTTGTCAAAATCCTGCATCAAAAATCCCCCAAAATGACCCTTGTGACTTTTGAAAAGTGACATTTTTGCCTTTAATATGTGCTCACTCATGCATGACTTGACGGATCAACCACAATTCACACAGAATTTAGTCAATTAGTACAGAAACACCCTTGCCAAATTATTTTGCTCACAACCGTGCTTTTATAAAGTTATAGTATTTTGAAAAAGGGGGTAGTTACTTTTTTGTTGTCAATGTTTATATCATTTCTGATATTGACAGAATGTGTTTGTAATTTAGTGAATGAAAGGGATTATTCAGAGAAGTGAAAATGCGATGTAATAGATTTTTTCCATTTGTCGATCGCAACTGCTGATCTTTATAATTTGTTAACAAACATGTCAGAAAAAATGAACCAGGAATCTTCAGCTATCCGGGCTGCGACAATACCAGCAGGCTGTCACTAGTTACCGGCATTGACACGATGAACACAGGAACAAATACCAGAGCTCACAATTCTGACATTGTTATGTTAAATAGTCCAAGGCGGTGTTTAGTTACCTTTGAGAAAACTGCAAGTGTACACACTCTTAGAAACAAAAGGTGCGCATAGGGTTCTCGATGTTGTCACAGTAATAGCACCAGATGCTTATCAGAACCACTTTGACGTGGAAAAAAATAGATTCCGTGTGTACATGCATTTTGTCCAAAACGATGCGGACAAGAACCATTTTTGGTCAAAAAGGTGCCTATTATGACTGTGTAATCTATACGACTGTGCAATCTGGTACAATAACGCAAAACAAAAGGTCAATGAGAAGCTTCACAGGGTAGGAAAGTAAGCTAGCAAAATCATGAACCGTGACGTCGATCTAGACAATGTTTGCAAAGAAAAAGTAATTGCCAAATCCCAAACCAAGTTTATCCCACGTCTCTCGTGCACCCACTACGACACAATTACAAAATGTTGAACAGTGGAAAGCGATGGCAGTCAAAAAGAGCTAGAACACTTACCTCGGGTCATTCATCCCGTATTCAATTCGTCTGTTAAATAAATAGAGTTAATTATACACGTATAATGTGCAACATATATTATTACCGTAAGTTATTGAATATTATTTCTCGAATTTCCAGTATATCGCCTCGCTGTACCAATTTACTTCAATTATTTACGGATACACATACCATCAACTGTTACTAACACTGCCTTACATATTCTTAATTTCTTTTTGAACTGCAATACATTGTCCGAATTCATCTCTTTGGAAATACTTTATTATCTCATGAACTGCCATTCTAGAATGCAAGACCACCAAATTATTGGCATCACTTTTTTTTTAAAGTATATTTGTAATGGAATATTTGTGTTAAATCTATATGTTGCAACTGTGTATTTTTGTATGATTACATGTTAAACAAAACTTATCCTTGAAGGACAATAAAACAATGAATTTGAATTGAATTTGAATTTGAATTATGAGCACCCAAATATGGTTATGTACTAAAATTTGATGATGATATTGTGACAAAATGGTTGTGAAACAAACCGTTTTTTCTTAGATTTGATGAAAACTGTTGCGCATGTTTTTTATATCCTGATACAGCTACGAAACATGGAATGTATTGTACTTCAAACGTTGTGGTTTACCGGGCCGACACCGCTACCTTTGATTGGTAACGTTCTTCACTTCAAAAAGGTCACTTGATATGTCAAAATTATAAACATAATAGAGCCCGGAATTTTACCGGAAAACGCGATAAATGCCAAAATAATTCAAACACTACATGAATCGCTGCATATACATCCATGCTTATAATTATGGAATATTTTGTTGATACTTAAGTTCTTTCTCCTATATCGTCCAAAATTTTCAAGACATGTGTTAATTTCACAAAAATGCTCTATGTGAAGCAATTTTTGGATTTCATGAGATGACTAAAGTAAAAACTAGAATACGTTTGAGTGCAATAACAATTATTTATTTATCTGTTTTAAATCCACAAAAAATCATGAAAAGTATTAAATTAAAGTAATTTAAAAAAAGCAACACAAAAAACTTATAAATTCCGATCTAATGTCATTTATCATTAAATTAACATCAGAAATGTCAGTTACAAGTCTAATAACGCGCGTAACCACCACGTGACTCAACAACAACAATAATACCGCCATTTATAAATACAGGTTTTAGCGTCGAGTCGGACGCTGCAAAATGCTCAGCATTACTGAAATACTTAGATTATAATTGTTTCACCTGGGGTGAGCAATTTAATCCCAGATGTACCGTTCACGGAAAAACTGGCAACTTCTAAAATGTCTGAAGTATTTCATAATTATGAGCATGAGTGTATATATCTATTTAGTTAAATTCTATTGTATCTTTGAACCGTAATCAAGGAGAAATCAGTAGAGAAGTCAG
>JZLH01S0601934.1:24303-43814 GCA_001188425.1 Eucidaris tribuloides
AAAAAAAAAAGAAGGCGGTGAACGAACCCTAAAACAGCAAGTACCTCAGTGATTCTTTCTTATCTTTGTTCAAAATGTTAGTCAACCCATTTATTTCACAACGGCTCAATCCACCACTAAAGATGAGATAACACGCTCTCCGTTTATTCTTTTATACGAAAGTTAATACGCAATCTTTCTTTGTTCATCCAAACTTAACGTTAGTGTTACTTTGTCACCATATACATTATTCTAATGAAAATCGATGCATTACGTCTGTGGCATCCATGGTCTTAACCTATATACCAAATCTCTTGGGTAAATAATTCCGTGGTTGAAATTTAAGAATTTAAATTGATACCTTTGCATTATGACCGCAGTTCTGCCTTGATTGAAATTATAACGCTCACTATCAATAGTAGAGTTGGAACTTAATGCCGAATAAAAATGCACACAGACCGAACATATCCGATTACTGACTCAAATTTCGACAGACATAATTAATTTAACTTTTGTATATTTCTGTATAAGCGAAAGACTATTGTGTACACTAGACACTAAAATTTCCAATTATGTTGGTGTTATGTCGCAAGCAATCCAGCATCATCTGATAATTCAATATATTTCAGCTGTTGATTTTATGAAGTTATAATTTTTCGAGGTATCAATTGCCCTTTGCACGTTCTAATTAAATAAGCAGCTGGTGGTAAATGAACACTTTGTACTGGATGCCGTCACATTTTTTTTTTTTTTGGGGGGGGGGGGCTTTTTTTTTCGGAGTACCAACTGTGAGTTATATAACGACTTGCTATTTGTAGTGCCTAATACACCGACAGAAACACATACATATACACGAACACATACATATATTCTACAGAAACATACCTTTAGAAAATAGGGGTGCTACTTGAATAAACAGAGCTACAATGACTCAATACACTTAAAATACAATGTAAAACAACATAACACGACTCAAAATTACCGTAAAACAAACAAAGCGTCTGATTATACCTGCCATCAAATGTTATTGAGATTTTCAAGGATGGTGGAATTCACAGCATAGTGACAAATATATTGATGCATACAGAACATACAGCATCCGTTTTATCAATTCAATTGCAATTTGATTTTATAAATAATATTTTATAAAATTTGCGCAACCATGTTATGCCGGTTACATATATTCTTGTTTTTGATATTATCTATCTCTACATGCGGTATTCCTTCTATGTCTGAGACTCATTTCTCTGTTCTTAATAAGTGTAGAGTCGAAGTGTATGATGATACTAATCCTTCATCCACTTTTAAAATGTAAATTGAAGTTGTAAAGAACGAAATAATGGGATTGTCCTGGCCGTGATTTGGGAGTCTTTTCGATATTTATTCATCTCTTAAGTCGTTCAGCGACTCGACATTTTGAGTTTGATAAGATGGATTATACGTAGACATGCCCATCCATCATCCCCTTGAGGAGAAGGTGATGCAAATGATGAAACAATGTTTTATATTCGTGGGTCGACCGAAATGAGGTAATGAGAAGTGCGGAATTGGAGCATGTTTCCCGATATCATTGTTCTGAACTGATAATGTTTCCCAAATTTTATTCAAGCTTTCATCATCATCTGTCCAGAAATTAATGTGTCTACACGGAAGACAGATTCTAGCCAAGTATCTTTTTCCGGCAAGCTTTAGCTAGTATTGTTACAGATCAAAACATCATGCAGACTGGTTTTCAGTGGGCTGTTGATCTACGGCGGGGAACACATCACGCTTAATAATGTTAACATTACGTTAACGTTAACATATACTAGAAGTATGAGATAATATCAAATCTAACTATGTAAATCCATGTCATGCCATTAAAGATCGAAGGGGTATCAAAATGCTCAATCAATAGTATGAAACCCGCAATTGAAATAGGTAAAACAAAATCATTTTCTCAATCAAAATTACTTTAAACGCCACAGAAATACATGTATATCGGTATTGTTTTATGATAAGTCAATATATATATATTTTTTTTCTTTTGTCAAAACATGAACTCATATTTTGATAATATTCTTGCCCAGAGAAAATGGTTTAGCCTATTCTTTACTCGTAATCTCTAATTTTACACGAAGTATAGAGATCCTTCTCGTATTTTCTTTTATGTTGATTTTCATTGTCATCCTATACCTTACTTCTTCTCCCTCCCCCCCCCCGTGTTGTGGTCGTAAATTGCAATACTTTCTTCTTTTCATTAATCATTAATTAATTGTTCTCACCAATATTTACTATTCTTCAGAAGACTGATTCATCTTTTTTATATCGAATCGTCACATACTGAACAACATTAGGGAACATTTAACATTTAAAGTTACGAATACTACATAGGTATGTTGCACCTGGAACAAAGCTACAATCATGTAAACAGACGAAAAGGAAATCATGTTCATCCAAGCAGGTCAACATATGACCCTATAAAGATACATGTAAGAAACACTACAGGATCATCACCGGAAACAAACAGTTTCCCTGCCGTTAGCATGGTTGGACTTATGCGTGAAATACCACCATTGAAACATTGGGAAAACATCTGTCAAAGAAATGAAGCCATTTCGTAATTTTAAACAAATTTATATTTGTATATTTAAAACGCTAAATGTAAAGGTATTCTCCCCCCCCCGATACACCTGTTTTTCAAATTGTAACGCCCTCTATGGATAATAAATGAGAACAAGCATTTTGTCTGACGTTTAAGAAGTTATTCATAAATTTGCATTGATTGATGAGTGCGTCTTCACCAAAAGATGCAGAATCTTTTATTACCGATTGTATATCTCCTCTCAAAATTTGACAAGTATCTGTGCATAAATGTGGCCTACAGAGCGTAGACAATGACAAGCTAAAAAAAACAGAAACCTTACGTTCATAAATTCGTAACAACGAGGGCATCATCACCAAAAAAAACAATCTCAAAACTGTACCAAATTTGACTAAAATCCGTTTAGAAAAGTCAAGAATCAACCCCAAGCGGCGGGGAAGGTGCACTGCATCATACCGTCCAGTGAAACCCTAATCTCCGGATTCTTTGTAGTCGGGGGGATGCAACTGAGCCATTGGAATAAGAATGCAGTGCACCGAGCACTTCGAAAAATTGTAGTCTCAAGACTCAATTTATTTCGACTCATACAATTATCAAAATTAAAGCCACAGTTTAGTTTCGGTAAATGGTAAAAAATGAAATTCTTTGCAATTTCGTTTTTTTTTTGATACGCCTATATGATCTATCAATGCCCTGAAAATTGCTCACTCTGAAACTTTCACATTTTTGAGAAATTACTCAAAATGTAAAATCTCGGGAGGGGGGACTCCCGAGATTTCCCATAGGTAATTTACATACCGCTAGATGCTCTCTTTTAATTTAAACATCATAATTTGTCACTTAAAACAGTTTTTAGTAGATTTAATGTTGTTTTCTGATGTCTGGGGTAACAATAGAATACTTTCTGAAAGATTGACAAAAAAATTGTCTGAGCGACCAAAACTAAACTTGGGCTTTAAGGATAGAAAAGATCTATAGTTTTACATGTTTTAGAAGTTTATCAGCGGGACAAGGTGCACTGACTACAAATACATAGTAGCTAATTTTCTGTAATATCAGGCCCGAGTAGCTTTTCTTTTACACTCATGCACACTTTTTCGGAGTTTCAGATCATCATTCCTACTATGCATGTAAGGGTCATGTTCATTAGATTTCGGTGTTGTTTACATTGACTGATTCTTATATATTCACGGGGCGTGCCCTTCGTTACAACAGTGGCTACGCTAATCTTAAGTTAAAGCGAGCACGTTCACGAAGTGGCTTTCCAATTGCAGGCTTAAGGGTGTGTTTGTCCGAGGAAGCAAGTAAAACTTAGACGAGAATGATGGGGAAAGGAAGAACTCCAGGAGGAATTAACTTCGCTCTAAGGAATAAACCAATCGAGACCTGGATAAGAACGGTCGTCAGCCCACGGGCACATCCGATTCATATCGATACATAAATCTCGAATCGGCAACACGGGCTGAGATTATTACATTTCGCTGACATACACTTGATATCAGGTACGTTTTGGGCATAGATAGAAAAACAAAAAATGGCGCGCTGGTGAAAAGGGTAGAAGGTTTTGGTGTCGATGTTGGTCGAAATGAAATTTGCCCCCTAAGCGATCAATTCCGGGTGAACTTACGTTTTGGCGTTGAAGCACAGTGCATAAGTGCATTTTCTTTCAGCCGTACCCTATAACACAAAAAAGAAGAAAAACAGGGGGGATTGTATAGATTTAACGCCACATTGAAGTACAATATACCAACATTTTTTTTCATTTCCTTATTTTCCGCTATTCTAAGAAGGGGATTAAAAACATGATCGCAAATACAGATTGTAATAGTCATTCCTTTATCTTCAGTTTACAAGAATGCTTACCCATCACTGTAACTGAGCCGGAACGTACATTCTTGAAAAGTATCTCTAAAGACACTTGATCATACCGTACGCTAAGGCGCCGGAAGTAATGTACGTTGAAATGCAAAGTGTCGTATAATGTTTCCCCCTCGTATAACATGTCGGGGAGAGTTCAAATCCGGTATTAAGGGAACAAATCTTGAAGTATCAAAATAAGGATTTTGGTCTAACGGTCACAGACTTTATTTGTCATGAGTGTAACACTATGTTTCCACATTTACTGCTCCCTGGTTTCCACTAGTATGTTGTCTGTTACCATCTGTTATGCAAAGAAATGTCTACCTTCTGAAATAAGGTAAACAAACAAAAACGCCAGCCAATAAGCAACACATTGCCGACTGTGGATTAATCCTGTCTGTTTTGAGAACTTTTGTAGTTGTTAACTTTTATGTTAGGAATTATATAAACATGTCAGTTCTGGTGTCAAAATGAAATATCCATGATATAAGTTTATCAATGGTCACAACTGTGGGAGCTTTACGTGTGCAAAGCTTATTTTGTACATGTAAATAAACGCACCACAAACTTCCTCAATTGATGCACACACGTTAAAGTTAACCACGAGTGACTTTGTTTTTAATTGATTTGACATTTACGTATATTTCAGCCCTTCTCCCGATCGTACCTAATTTCAGTTGTAGATATCTGAGGGCATTTTGACAATTTTTGAGGTATATACTGTTTGGAAAATTTAAAATAATATTTTTCAGTACATTCTATGATGGTTTCAATAAGACTCGGAATGCTATTTCTTCTGCATTGAAATAGTGTGACGAGACGAGCGATCAGTCAGGGCAGAGTCATAATACGTCGTTGTTATTTCAAACTAAACAATAACTTATGCAGCACTATGAAACCTCAGCACAGGACAAACTGAAGAAAAATGCTCTTGGACTATTATTTTTTCAGATGATTGAGAAGATCAAAAAGTGGGTTTCTCTGAGCGATCACCTTGTCATTGTCAACGTCATGCTTATGTAAAAAGTGGTTAATTTAAACACATTACTCCGCAAAACTTCTATACTTGTATACCGATGGAAAGATGTTTCATATCTTTTCTAGTAGGTATTTTGCGAACTCTGCCAACGAAAGTTTTCATACTCCGCTGTAACATTATAATAGCACATAATAACTGTGGATATCGGGTCTATTTTTAGTACAGAATATCGTAAAATTCAATGAAGCATATTTAATGACCGAACCAGTCAAACTAATAATCATGCGTCATTTGTTGATACAGATAACTAACGAAGCACGCTAAATAAGTAAAATAATACGCAACATTGCTCATTATTACCGTGATTAGCTGAATTATCGAATTTGACGAAAGGACACTATATAGCCTATTTATGGTTATAGGTCATCTTCTGAAAATCATTAGCATTATGTCGCTAAAACATTGGATCGAGTATACATCCATTTCGATTTGGTAATTACTTCTTTTGATAATATCAATGGTCATCGCCAGAATGCTTGTGTTCACCAAGTCATAAATGTTGTACTCATACTCATCCAGAAATAGAATGGAAAATACTTAACGTGCCGGTTAGAAATGGTTGTAGTTAAAAAGTGCAAAGGTTCCCGCATTGTGTAAAGAAATTGCTATGAATATAAAAGGAATATAAAATATAAAAGGAAAATAATTAAGTCATTAACAGTTACAGAATTTGTGCAATATCCTTCCCGTTTATCTGAGGCTACTGTAAAACACTATAATTACAAAATAATCATAGCTGAGAGACGCCACTTTAAACTTATTTCCAACTTGACAGACAGAGAATTTGCCAGTACCTCATTCAACGCTTCTTTAACCCCGTTTTGGAAAAAAAAAGTCCTTTACTTAAATTACATAATTCAGTTACCCAACAAGTGCCAATTTTAATACCAATGAAACCATTAAGAAAACATTATCTTACAGCTCATGTATAGTTTTCGTAAATCGTAATAATGAAATTCTATCAATGTCCTGAAGACTCTGAAATGCTCTGAAATCCTCCTATTTTCATGTAATTACTCAAAATGTAAAATAAAATACTGAGGGTTAGGTGATGTACATGTACATGTTCTCTGATAATTCAAACATCACAATTTGTCACCATAAGCAATTTTCAGTGGGGTTGATGACTTGATGTTGTGTTCTGATATGTGTAGTGACAATTGAATACTTAGTGAACGATTAAAGAAAAACTGTCTGATCGTCGAAAACTATACTTGAGCTTTAACGTGTAATAGTCGGTTTGATAAGTTGTAATTTTCCTAAAGACCGAAGTTTTCCGCGTTGTGGATTTTCCGTGGAAATCACGGAATTTGAGGTCTAACTCGGGAAACAGCATTTCTAGCCAAAATGACAAAAATCATGCCTAAAACTTCCCCTGGTAAAATTTATAAAATTCATTGAATAAAATTAAACTAATTTACCAAAAAGTTTCCTAATAAAACCAAAGAAATCATGTGTTATACCTGTAAATATGTCCCCAAACCCAAATCAAAACCCCATGGGCCTAGTATAATCTTGACGTTAGTTGTGACTTTTCCACCAAAAATTCAAGTCTGAAAATTGCAAAATTCCAACGTGGAGAAAAACGAAATTTTAAATTTGGTAAAACGGAGAAAAACGGAATTTTATATTTTGTAAAACAGAGAAAAACGGAATTTGACATTTGTAAAACGGAAAACTTCGGTCTTTAAATTTACCTCGAATATCGGCTAAAGTCACTGTGTAACCTTCGATACTGTGTAATACAAAATGGTCATGTTTTATCAACTTTGTTAGAGCTTTTCTTCGGACTGGATCGATTATGCGTGTAGAATCGATTTAAAAGTGTGTTTCTCGTGGAATAAATCAGATATCAAGAAAAGCACCACGTACCAGGGGCGGTGGCCGCCCCTTTGGTTTTGAAAGTAAAGAAAATAATGGTGTTACGAGTATTTTGCAACCCCTCCAATTAGTTTTTCGTCATACGTCCCGAGATATCATTAGACTACGCATGCATACATCAGTGTCCTGAAAACCTGAGGAACCGCTTTTCTTCTTCTTCTTTTCTTCTTCTTCTTCTTCTTCTTCGTCGTCGTCGTCGTCGTCGTCTTCTTCTTCTTCTTCTTCTTCGTCGTCGTCGTCGTCGGTCGTCATCTTCTTCTTCTTCTTCTTCTTCTTCTTCTTCTTCTTCTTCTTCTCTTCTTTCTTCTTCTCTTCTTCTTCCACCTTCTTCTTCTTCTTTTTTTGTGCTTGTAAATTTTGTCTATTTCGTTGTCACAGACGATTTGCGCCATACATCAGGGTCTGGAAAAACCTGGGGTTTTTTTTTTTGTTGTTGTTGTTGTTTTTTTTTTGCTATAGTTACAAGATTGCTCCGGGAATTTTCTCTCACTCTGGCCCCGCCCCTGTCACGTGCAAGTATTTTTGCAAGACATCAACACTAAAAATTGAAAACTTTTTTCGAGATAAGCAGTTTTGGATCAGATAAATACGATGTGTATGACATAATGTTAATAATGTTCAATCCTGTTTATTAATTTATGAATTAATTAAAACACTATTCACACAATCTATTTTCTTTCTATCTATCTCTTTTCTATCGGTTTCTTTTGTTAAACCTACAAAGTAAATTTGTTATATACCTTGACTGTAATATGCTTCATGACTCACTTTGTATATCATTTCTTACAAATTGAAAATAAAAATGTAATTGAATGCTTTATGAAAATGCATACTTTGTAATATGTATTACCTTTTGTTCATTTAATGGAAATAAAGTCTAATTGAAATTGAACTATAGTTCAATTATTATGTATGCATATAACGTAGGCCTATTGTATTTTTTTATCAATTGGTTGATTGATTGATTGATTTTTTATTGATTGATTGATTGATTGATTGATATGTATGTATGTATTTATTTATTTATTATTTATTGATTTTATTTTTTATCTATCTATTTATTCATTCATTTGCTTGTTTTGGGTTGTTGGTTGATTAGCTCCCTATCTGAATGAAAATCAATAACTATAAAATAATACTAATAATAACAATAAAATAACAATGATAATATAATAATATAAACATCATCGATAAAGTACATGTGTAACATTTTCCCTCAAAACGTAAAGATAGCATGTTGCTTCACACTACTGTCTGACTGATATTCATGTTTTATCAACCTAATCCCTCATCTACACAATATATCTGGGACACACCAAAGAACGAAATCTCGTATATATTCCGCGTCAAATTGTCTGGTTTGCCACTAATGTCTTTTTTATCATATCAAGTTATCGACTCGACATACTTTTATGCAATTTCGCTAAAACCGGATCACGAACTTATTGAGCGTTTATCACCTTTGTGACCGACATTGCATCAAGTAGGCCTACTTTGTCTGGCACAATTTTTTTTTGGCAAGATGTTTTTGAGAGATTCAGTCTTGTGGATCATGTAATTGACGTATCTTTCTAAAAAAAAATGTCGAGGAATATCACAGTACTCCCGAGTGGAAATTCTTTCTCGTGATTTTAAATCTCAAATAAGTGGCTCGGTCGCAGCCGGCAAAAGTCATTCATATGTTATCGATACAGAATAAGTCACCTAGTTTTAAACTCGTGCGCATTTCCCTGCTTTCGTTTAAAATTATTACGTGAAGAAAAAATAGTAGAAACGGGATTGGTGATTCTAGTGGTGAATTTGTTGCTACTTTAACCGATATCATGGAGTGTTTTTTAACGTGCAATATAAAATCTTTAGATAGTTACTGCATATTATCCTTTTCCGGTGGTTATGGAAACCGTTAACAAATAATGGTCAATCATTTTAAAGTCTTCTTTTCGACAACTGCATAATTCTCATCTGAAAATGATGCCATTACCCTGTGTTTTTATTTGTATCATTTGTGTACCATTGTTTTTTTTAATACATTCCAACTCCTGAGAACCCTATTCTCTCGGCATAAGAACAGCTAACTGCCCAAATCTCATAAATAATTTATCTACACTGTACACATTACACATTATTACGTATATTTAATATGTTTTAGATTGAAAAAAAAACACATTCTATGACTACCAATTTGTAGAATCTGGAAATCTGGGTAAGCCAAAAAACACTTACTTGGACTGAAAGACGATGCGGACAGGGGCGTCGATCCATGTTCCGGATTTTTTTTTTTGGGGGGGGGGCAAAAGTGAAAAATGTCCCAAATTTTCGGCGCGCTTTGCGCGCAAAGCGCGCCGAAAATTGACAATTTTGTATGTTTAATAGTATTTTTGCCATGTTTAATGGTTTTAGCTTGCTTTCCAATGGTTTTTAAAATAAATATTTGCATTACAGATTATGAATTTTTCAAGTTGCCAAAATTATTAGGGGGGTGGCAAATCGATATGTTTGCCACCCAATATTTTCATTGGTGGGGCAATCACCCTCTCCCTTAGGATCGACTCCTCTGCGCGCATATATTACAATTTAATACAACTGTATAATAGGATGTGTGAATGTTCGTCAAAGTTTTACCCATTGGTCGTCCCTTGTGTTTATGAAAAGTCTGGACTAATATCCTCTTAATTAGCATTATCCATCACGAATTGTACTTGGCGCAGACTGCAGCTCTCCTTCCGTGATGAAAGTGGGTCTGCAGATCGTTTGCCTCATTCTGTCAATAGAACAACCATGAAACGAATAGCATTGCCAGGCACGCAATTATCTAAAACATTAACCTTTTTATTACCAAAATCAGAATATTTCGTGGAAAGTCTGTGAAGTTTTGTTGCATCGACATTGATTGGCTCTCATTTCAAGGTAGTATTTATTGTGTAAAACTAGAGCAACTACTTTTGTACGTTTCCCTTTCAAAAAAGAGGGCAACAACAATTGGAATAAAAATAGATTACATTATGCGGTTGTAGGCCTCAAACGTTACTTAGACGTTTTCTCTAACCTCAAAAAAGTAATGTGGTAAATTGCAACTGATGCAAAGTGGCTATTTACAATTGACAGATTTACTGAAAACATGCATTGAATGATTATTATATGATTGGGAGGAAATGAACCACACTCTCACACAATCATGAGGGAGTAGTATAAGTGTCAAAGTGATCATATTGAATTCAACTGGTTAATTATGGAAAATTTCATTTTCACGAATTCCGTCGAGTAGAAAAATTAATCAATGCAATACCTATAAACTGCTTTTTGGTACATCATAACCTAACCGCCGAGAAATCTGTAATCAATCCTCCCCAGAGTCTCCCAGTTTCTAATTGAATAAAAAAAGTACATCTCACAAGGAAATTATTAAATTCTTAATATACTCATGCTTCTATATTTTCACAGCTGCATTGATTATTTCATCAAATCTGGAATATGGACTCTGTAGTTCTGCATTATATGATTCTCTTGCACCTTTTTCACATTCTTTCTCCCGTTTTCCATTCGTTTCCGCTTCTATATTTATTCATCGTTTTTGTTTGTTTATCCTGTTTTGGTCCCACTATTCTATGTACATTCACTATCGTGGTGATAACGCCTTTAATTGTTTATCTGTTGTTGATTGTTATAGGTATTGTATTCCAATAAACAGGTCCTACAGACTACAAACCTGGCTTCAGTAGGTTCCACATTTCCATCTATCATTCTATCATAAAGACCACGTGCATTATGTTGCAAGCGGTTATTTTGTAAACACCATGAAATACACTGTACTATGGTAAAAAAAAAAATGTAAATTCATCTGCAACATTCGCAAATATATACAAGTCCCTTTAAACGCAGGACAAGTAAAGTAGTTTTGATAGTCACAGTGTATCGTATTGTGGTCAATTACGTTTTTGAATTTCAATATGCCTATGAAAACATGTAATAATAACAATAATAATAACAACAATAATACCACAATACTTATATAGCGCATATTACTACCGAATACGTCTCTAGGCACGTTTTGAAACAAGAAGAAATGTTGAAAAGATGCTGCAACTGTAATGATAACTCCGTCAATATACTATATGCTTTTAAGGTGGATTTGAACCTGGTCTTCAAACATGATGGGATGATATTCCAGAGTGAAGGAGCAGCATGAGCGAAAGATTGCTCCCATTAAAACTTGGTCTGAATACGGGGACAATGCAAAATATCTTTCTCAGCTGATCTTAGATTGAGATAAGTTACATACTTAATCAAACATTTACTGAGATATTTTGAAGCCATTGCATGGAGACATTGTATAAACACTAATTTATTACACTATATCTCTTGTTAGAAATGTGATTAATGGAATGAAAATGAAATTACTCGAATATGATGAGAGAAAAAACAAGTAACAATTTGAAAGTTGATCTGAGCTCTTAACATTTTTTTCTGAATATTTGTAATAGCTGTTGTTTTGTGGTATCTTTTAAGGGGGGGGGGTAAAATGCTCCTGCCAGTCATAGTATCTAATTCGGACTTTAAGGGCGATCAACCTTTCAAATTTATCCAGCTCACTCTTATTTGCTTCCTACTATGATATTAATTGTTTACACCTTTTGTGTCGTGACATGAGGTCTGGAAATGGCCGAAAATAAACAATTTTGATACTATAGCCGAGATGTCCACACCAGAAGCAAACGTTTCGCCAAACTCCTCCAGATGCACCCATTTCAGTGACATGAGACGTGAATGATGCCAAAGTGTTGTTTTACAGAGAGGTCGCCATCTTTCTGGAACTTGTTTTGGACTCGATGACGTGTTTCGAGTAGTGTCTGGTTGATTTCTTTTCACGTTCGCTGCAATTCAGTGTCTAAATCAGTCTAGAGATCCACTCGAACTTTTACGAAGGGTATTGACACTAATTCTGAAATGACGGAAGACATAAGTTCATTTAACTCTTCTGAGAAAAGATAAAGTCAAATTTAAATAATTCAGTAAATAAACTTTAGTAAAAATGCACAGTACTAGTAGTTCTGTAAAATTAATGAATGTCATGCACATTTCTGAAACAAAAACAATCTTATCATGGTGAAAGTTATGAATCATCCAGTCGGACAGAGACGAAAGTATTATTTATAAATTCAAAAACAATCTTCGTTATGAATTCTTCCATTTCTTACATAAAGTGACAAACATTCGCTAATTTACCCCAACATTTTGACTTAGCCCTAAATATCATACCTCTGTTACACATCTTTGGTCAACTAATGCATTGTATGCATTTCTTTAAGTTGCCTAAACTGTAGAATTATGGTTTATATTTAAACAAGTTAGTAGCTATCAAATGAGCAATTCTAGCAAGATTACCGTTATATTCAAACAACAACTCGTGAGACCATTTTTGTTCTCTAAAAACTAAGTTATTGGTGGATTGACCATTGTGTAAATAAATCCCTATGAATCGAGAAGTTGGTTAATTTCTTTTAAAGAATGGGTTTTCAGGATTTACCCACGCCTCTGATTCCCATTTCTGAAAAAAAAACCCTCACAAACTGCTGTGTATATGCAAATTTTGACCTGTGACGTCCAAATAAGTATTCTTAACAATTTTGAATAAACTTGAACGTTCGGATTATGGCCGACTTCAATATAACCATCACATTTTGGTGATTGCTGCTTCATTATGTATTTTTGCGGAGGATCCAAAACACATTAATAAGTATATTTTGATGTTGGTAAAGCCGCTATACTTTTATTCAAAGGGAGAAGGAGCCAGCAAATAACAGGCATAAAAAATTTGAGTTCTTGCCAACCAATTAGATCGCACGTGCACTCGTCTGGAGCTGACCATGCGTAACAGATGCCATGCCACTCGACGTGTGTTAATCGCGCCGTGGTAATGTATGCACTGTTTGAATCGATAAGCTCCTTCCCTATACATGTAGCTGTTTCTGCAAGTTTTATCCCAGGATGAAACTTACAAAGACGTAAAATAAACACAAATTAACTAATTTATGGGGCCTTGCTGAGGGTGAGTATCTGACAGTACCCCTTATTTAGGCTGTCTTTATCACCATGTACCATAATTCGCACAATACTCTCAATGTCATTTTTTCTCAACTTATGCCTGTTAGTTGCTGGCTCCTTCTCCCTTTTTTCTCTTAACCAAACTCACTTACGGAGAGACAGCTGAGGATTATCGCTGTCAAGCTTGTATCATTCAACAATTTTTGAGGGTACAAATTGGCTATTTGATATAATATTTCGATTATTCCTTCACCTTGATAGATCAATAATTGTCTTCAATTGTCATCATTCCTCAAACTTTGAAATGACGTGGCTGGTATGACATTCTATTCTCGTTTATCAAAATACATAAAACCATCACTTTGCGTATAGCTCCATGGTTTGAAGTAAACATTTATCTAGAAAGGGTATTCACCCACATAAGGCCACGTTAGATGGCGGGTGTTCAACTTGGCGTGAACTATCACTGTCTTGATGTGCTACAGGGCATGGCCGGTGGCTGGCCGTTTATGTAATCAAGATAGATCGGATCTACGGAGAGACTCGTTTATCAAGAAACGGTTACCAACCTGCCACGCGTGTCTTAGCTGCACCCTTCATTTCTAAGAACGATCGGATGTAATTTGTGTGAGGTATGAATATTGGTCTCTTTGCCCAGAGCTTATTTGAAGAACGATCAATTGTAATCTTAATCAAACATGATGTTGTAATGGAACAGTTTTCATACTTGTCTTGATTAATACTGCGCGCCATAAATTTAGCCATGACGCAAACCACGACTGCGCTATGACTAAATAGCTGCATTACTGTTATTGAATTGTCAAGTAAATCAGACAAAAAAGTATCCAATCTGATATATCGTTCGTGGCTTTCTACCTCCAGCAGAAAGAAGTTTGAACTAAACCTGTTTGATTCACGCGAAGTATGACGGAATAGTGTTAATAAGTAACTTCTGACAAATAATATGTTTTCAGAAGATCACCAAACAAAGTAGTTAAGATCCAACCAATTCGTGGTTTGTAACTTTAAATAATGATAATGATAATAATAACGCCTTATTTACCCAGGGTAGCCACTTCAGTCAAATAGACTGCTCTCCCAGCAGGCCCTGCCATAAATGTTACTGATTGTAAATTGAGGAGAAAAACACATTTGTGTTGAGAAAAAATATTAAAGATGAAGAAAACTGATAGCCTGGAAAATAACTGTATATCAGATACATGCGAATGAAATAGTCCATACGAGTATTGAGACGTAATGTACCTATACACGTATTGATTATAATTATGCTGGGCACTGTTTAGGATAAATCATCGTTATAGCATTTATTGAATTTGTTTTAAATTGTCTTTTAAAAATATAGTATCAGTGTCGCGTATTTCGGATGAAAACGGGTTCCAAAATTTGGGTCCACTTTGAGTGAATACAAAATATTAGCGAATGAAGTTCGGGATGGGGGGGGGGTGAGGTGGAAAAAAAACTAGCTTGCCTGCTAAGGTAACTATGATATAAGTCGTTTGTGGAAAACATATTGTGAACTTCTTTGGGTAATACATTCTAATTTAGTTGATACATGAAAACGTCAAGGATGAGTAAGAATATTTTGAGGATATTGTTACTCCTGAAAAGGGAATCTGTGTGCGCTCTTAATAGTTGAAATGAAATATTATCATTATTGCTTTCTTTTGAGGTAATACAATTTTCTCTATTTGAGTGCCCATGGAATTTCCCAAAGCTTGAATGTCGTAATTTAAGAAGGATAATTCTGGAGTTGAATATAATGTAAAAAAAGAACGTTTCAAATGTGGTAAATACCATTTCAATATATTAGTAATACCAATGATTTTACAGAGATGGTTTGTGTGACGCTTCTGTAGTAATTTCCCGTGGAGGGTCACACCTCAAGATTTTATGTGGGATACTTTATTGATCAGTGTATTATCAAACATTATCTCCAAGTGTAACAAATATAATTACTAAAGCGCATGTTTTTGTTGGTTTTTTTAGATGGGGGGATTAAGTGAAAGTTTATCAGATTTTATCAAATTGTGATGCAGGTTTGAGTTCTTTTTTTTAGTGTGCCCAGTAGACAATTTGGATTTCGGTGTGAAAAGAGAAACGGGGCGAAGATTTGTGAAAATGATTCATATAAATAATTAATATAAGGAGACCGAGTTGAGAAAGGTTTACTCAAATCCCCAATGAATATCAACTGCCAACAAATGAATAAAACTATCCAAAAAATATTTATCAAATTAACATTCCCTATGAAAAGCAAAAGAACGAAAAGACACCTTATTAAGCTGTGCAGAAGTTATGAATTCCATATGTTATAAAGAAATAAGCAGATCGTTTTCTCATGTACATCACACCATTGCAAGTAGTGAATAAAAACACCCATAATTTTTCCGAATCAATTTCCGGCCGTAAATACTGGTTGTGTTAGGGTGAAACGGAGAAGAGTTTGCTTGTGGGAATAGACCAATGTATTTATGCATGAAAAATGTATTCACCTCAAAATTTTACTTCACACCACCTTATTTCATGTCATCATTTAAAGAATTACTTGAGAAAGTTTTAGGGAATAATCAAATCATTTAGGTGATTCCTCGTTTCAAGTTTCAAGTTTCTTTACTTCACCAAAGCAATAAAAAAACTATAAAATACAAAGTGACAAATATCAAGTTAATAAAACACATTTACAAACACATAATTGCAGTGGAAGGAAGCAGCCAGAAAGGAATCAACCCTTTTAAACTGCTGACAGGTATGTAAATACATTAATGTACACCTATAGTATTGGCATACATCACAGCATAAACAGGAAAACCGGGAAAAATATAGAAACACAGAACCAAATTAAGGATGTCTCTGTTACAAAAAAAAACATAAGGAATATTGGTAATGAATTCGATATATTACTTTTTTATATACCTTGATTTAAAAATATTCAAAGACGTAAAGGCATTGTATAAGAATGTTTCCAGTTTAAAAAATCTGAGCTATATGATTTCCCATGCTACCAGTGTCTCTGATACGGACTAAAAATGAAGCCCTGAAAAAAATTGCAGTTTAAAACGATCATAAAGTGCTTTGAAAAAAGTAAAAATCATTGAGAAACCAGTCCAGTTTTCCCCCATAGACTGCTGTATTGCAGAATTTCCTATCGGCTGAGAATAATTAATGTGCCAATTTGTATCTGCACATTTTACTAGTGACAGCATAACTGTCAAAACTTTTGTGTTCTAGAGTGTTTATTTGTCCATTTCAACATTGTCAGGTATGTCAGATAGCAAAGTTCAACAATCGTTTAAAATGGGTTTTCCACAGTGTTATATAGCGTCTTTAAGTCACGTAATTGCACATGGTAAAGAATTCCAGAGGTAAGGACCATTATAGATTTTTGTTCTTTGAACAAAATGTTAGAAAAATGGCAATCACTGGCAAATCTTGTGCTACAGTTTAATTGTGGAAATGATTATTTAGAAGAAAAGAAACACTACATGCTTGGAATAATCACAACACTGATGTAAGGATTCGCTGAACACGATGTTCTCGATCATCTGGCCGGGGTCGACGCAATTTGGAAATCGTCAATTGACAAAAGATTTATGTTTCGTATTTTTCATTTCCGATTAAACTATAAAGCCCCAAAGGGGGAACCCCAATCAAACAACTATTTGAAATCAACTTTACACAGAAGGAAATAAAACAGATACTGGATATGGAGTGCATTTCGTACATATAAAAATGTTGGAATTGCATCGCTTTACATTGTCAGACTGTCCGTTTCATCGATCTATTCTGTCCACACTATTTGATTGTGATACTTCCTCAGTTCGTGTATACATTTGATTTGTGGCTGTGACTTTCCGAGAATATAGGTCCGTAGGTTTTCATTTACCGTGACATGTTACAGATGAATTACGATGTGTATTGAGTCTTGAATTATGCCGAGGTGGTCGTGACAAATTCTTGTCATCGCCATACTCGCTCCTACAAAAGGGTCATTGGCAACGCTGTGTATCTGACGAAGGCGGCGGCGCTAGGGTATAATCGGGGGTGGGGGGGGGGACTGTTTCCACGACTAAATTATGGCTAAACTGTGAGGCGACAATAAAAAAAAACACTGTTTCACAGCCAAACCACGGCCAAACACTACGACGCGACAAGCAAACAATAAAAAATAAAAAATGAAATGTCCTTGGGACCTCCGAAAATCTACTTCACAACCAAATCACAACCAAACCACGACCAAACAACACATCGACGCGATGTTGCCTTTGTATGTCTATAGCAGGAAATTTTACGGGATGGGGGGGGGGGGCGAAATTTTCCCAGAACACTAAATCCCTCTCATTTTGTATTACTTTGAAAACCATATTGGACGGTCGTTCCGTTAGAACCCCACCCCACCCCTTAGCGCTGCCTTTGGTTGCTGTGAAGTGCTATCGTATGAAATCCGAGGTTTAGATGAAAAGCCTGATGCTACTACACGTACTGTATCAAGCTGTTCGTCAGATGCCATTGGTCTAGAGATGATACGAATCACGTAAAGATTATTTATTTCATTTATATTACGAAAAATTTCCGTGTAAACAAGCTTAGCTACAACTTAAAGATAAACCGGAGTAGGCCTACTGGTTGAAGTGCTGGAAATCTTTCATCAGAGTTCCCCGTTTCGTTGGTCTCTGTGTGAAAGCATGTCCCATTATAATATAGGAATAGCTCACCTAAAAATAATGTATAAATAGTTGTAGGATTGGCAGTTTAAACAGGTGAATCCCCTCACCGGCCCCTTGTGTTACAATATTGCCAATTAACATTGTCCCACGTATTGAGTTCTGTGTTAGTACATTGCTAGCACGATGAATTTTGTAGTTTTGTTTAAAAACCCCGAAGTGTTCTGGGTTTTTTTTTTCAACTGCTCTCTTCTGTACTAGAGTGGCATTTTCGGAATACCATATGTTGGTCGATGGTTTGAAAACAGTTTATTAAAAAAATTGTTTATTAAAAATTGTTTAATTAAAAAAAATGTTGTCGGGCAAGTACTAGATCTAATACCTTCCATGCGCAGTAAAGTTGACCATGGAATAACATCATTGCGTGGTGTGAAATATTTTGTCAAATGTTTTTCGCAATTCCATTTTTTTAATAATCTAACATTAGGGGGTGATATCCCTGCTGCACCCCGTAAGTACGTCTTAGCAACTACGACCTTCTGACAATGAGCTGATGTCTAATGAGATCGAATCTCCAGTTTTGCCCGTCCCATACTTCTATTTTCGTCCCGTCAGTCTCCTTCTGTTTTCGTCATTGCCACACTTGTTTTAAAGGACTGAAATGATACTGCAAAAAGAGAACAAGGGCCACACGTAACAAAGAAACATATAGATAGAATAAACCATTAAGAACAAGATTACTTTTAATAGTTCCAAGGCTCCAAGGTCTTTGCAATCACGGTCATGAAGGAAACGACTTTTTTGTATGCACTTATATATTTAAAAATAATAAAGTACGGGTTTTATTTTTAGAAAACAAAACACTTGGTGTAATGCTATATAAAAATCCACGTAGTGTCTGTTTTTAAGCACGTCTTATCAATATATCAATAATGACCTTGCCCATCTCCGCTATTTCATTCAAGTAAAGGAGAAATGATGTGAGCAACAGCTTACGGTAAAACTGCTCGAAGGTGTTTTGATTAATGGGCATTTCAATACACAGTTAGCAAATTGTGCTAGGTATTCATGATTCAATATCTCGTTTAAAATTAGATCTTCAAAATTATTTTACAAATTCGATCCAACGCAATGTATATATTTTCTGAGGACGATACTGCCTAATTAACACTTTATAAAATTAATGTTTAACACATTCATCTGCAATGAGTTTTTTTCTGTAAATAATGATCACTCGTAGATCCATTAAAATTATTTGACTATCAACGTCATCGTATCCATTTGTATACATTTTCCTATTCATTCAAAAACAGAGTCACACACACACACACACACACACACACACACACACACACACACACACACACACACACACACACACACACACACACACACACACACACACACACACACACACACACACACACACACACACACACACACA
>JZLH01S0601935.1:0-17351 GCA_001188425.1 Eucidaris tribuloides
TTGTGCTTGGCTGTATACATAGATGATTCCCATGCATGGTTGGAAGAAAAGAAAGTTACCTGACCGTTTACATGACTTCTGTATGTGTACACATATGCAAACATACACTCTATCGAACAGGCCTCAGGCCTGGTGTTATCAATGACAGCCATTTTTTTAAGGCACTGTATAACAATGTTTCCATTAAAAAAAAAGTGAGCTGCATGATTCCACATGCAAGTAGTGTCTTTGAGAAGGTCTAAAATGAAGCCCTGAAAAAATTACAGTTCAAAATGATCATTAAATGCTTTAAAAGAGTAAAAATCATTTAGAGACCATTGCCGTTTTCCCCATAGACTGCTGTGTTGCAGATTTTTCTATCGGTCGAGAATAATTCATGTGCCAGTTTTTAGCTGTATATATTTTACCAGTGACGGCATAACTGTCTGAACTTTTGTGTTCTAGGGTGTTTATTTGTCTATTCAAACACTGTCAGATAGCAAAGTTCGACAATTTTTTTAAATGGGCCTTCCACACTGTTATAATAGTGTCGTTAAGACTTCACTTACCACCAGGGATTTTCAATCGAAGAAAGCCTTTTGTATTACATGTAAAGATCATCATGGCAACTTATGTGTAATTACAGTTTCAGGAACCCTTGGATTGTAATCAAAGAAGGATTCTCAGTTTTATTTATAGAAATTTCCTTGTAATGCTTATGATATAAGGGTTTTAAAATTCACCCAACCTTAGGTCACTGCTGAACACATCTCGGCCTATTTTTAATAGGCCTACTTCCTTAATGTAACCAATGCCTTGCCTCTAGTGTTGTGTGGAACTTCATTTGTCCATGGAGCACGAGTTATCAATGTGAGAATCGTCATCTCATGTATAGGTTAGTCAACGTGGATAAAAATTCATCATGATTTTCATTTTACAGCCAGATGACAAGATGAAAGAAAGCAGTTTTTCAAATAAAATCAAATCAATAAAAATACATATTGAAATCCTGCACTTTTATAAACCCACGATTGACCTTAGTACAGTAACAGGCTTCACCAATATGCGTAGCAACAGGTCCTATAAATACGCAGAAACAAGAGACGGAAGAAAGGCGTAACCATGAGTTCTGTAAAACGGTGGGGTTGGCAGGAGAGGGCGTGAGGGTCATGAACCTATTGATAACTTGTCTACACCGAAACCTCTTATAAGATAGAAATAAACACTGACAATACATAGTTTTCCGGCTGATGGTGTGTGGATTACAGGTATTTGCGTGTACGTGTGTGTGTGGGGTGGGGGGGGGTGAGGCTGAGCCAAGGAGCCCCCTCCCTCATCTTACGCCACGGAGAGGACTCGGCAAGGTTGCGATTGCATTGCGACTTCCCAATGTAATCCAACCCTATTGTTTCCCGGCGGTAACCTGGCCTGTTTCCAAGTAAACGAGAGTCACGAGATTTCCACGTTACCCTACCAGCAACTTTGGTGTGGAAATGCGTCATATAAATATTACGAATATTTTGGTGGAAACGCCCGCGATCGATTACAGCGAAAATTTGGATCAAATGTAATCGATCGTGCTATCGTCACGTACGGATATCGTTTTGTCGTGTCCACGATAATTGGTTATGATGCGGTAGCGCCGTTACTGTAATTGGGAATTAGGACGTTAGGAAAATTGAAATACATGTTTAGGTGTAATAATAATAAAACTCAGGCTCAGCTCTTAAAGGCAAGGTTCACCCAGACATCAAGTTGGTTGTAATAAAAGCAGAACACTGAGAGAAACATATTAATGAAAGTTTGGCAAAAATCCACGAAAGAATAACAGAGTTATGAGGTTTCACAGTTTAAAATTTGTGACGTCACATGCAAGCAGCTCGCCATGTGTTTTGTGATATAAATTCCTTAAAAGTGCTGTTTTCTCAAAAATTTGAAAATGATTTTACCTGTGCATTCAATATAATATCAGACACATTATTTTATACATGCTTCTATGAAAAAAAAAACATTAAATTATCATGAACCATTTAAACAACGGCAATTTATGAAATTTATGTTACATGACATATTGGGAGCTGCTCGCATGTGACGTCACAAATTTAAAACTTTGAAACCTCATAACTCGGTTATTTTGTGGTGGATTTTCGCCAAACTTTCGTTAATGTGTTTCTCTCATTGTTCTGCTTTTATTAAAACCAACTTGATGTCAGGGTAAACCTTGCCTTTAAATAGCGCATAACGCGTCAAATGAAGACATCCCTATGCGCTTATAAGAAAAAAGTAAAGAGAACATAAATATATGTAGTTCTGTTCGAATGAAGCCTTTGAACATGTTTCCAATAATAATAATAATAAAAAAAAATAATAATAAAATAATAATAATGGTAATAATGATAATGATAATAATAATAATAAATAATAATAATAATAAAATAATAATGGTAATAATGATAATGATAAATAATAATAATTATTGTGTGTAATTATAGTAATAATATTGTACAATGTATTTACATAGTGTCATTATCTGAAGTCGTTAAAGTCCTCTGATCAAAATATATTGGATGCATTGCATGCTCTAACTCTTCTTTTTATCTTTGGGAAAAATAATGTTCCGACTGGGAGTTGGGGCTGAGATATTCTGTTTAATGGACTTTCAGAAATAAAACAGCCTGTTATAATAGTTCAACAGTTACTGGAAGATTAAGTTGAAACTTAAAGACCCGCGTGTCGGTATTTGCTAACATTTACCACAGTTAAAAAAATCTGAGCCACATGATTCCCCATGCTACCAGTGTCTTTGATGAGGTCTAAAAATGAAGCCCTGAAGAAATTGTATTTCAAAATGATTATTTAGTGCTTTAAAAAAGTGAAAATCGTAAGTTGACCTGATTCACTTTCCCATTTCCTCCCATAGACTTACTGTGTGTACACCTGGGCTATTAAAACTCGCCCCGAGTTTTAATTGTTTAATAACCTGCCATTGACAGTGTAACTTTCCAACTTTTTTATTCTAGGGTGTTTATTTGTCCATTTGAACACTACTATGTAGCTCAGATATCAAAGTTGGATATTTTTTTTTTAATTGAAGCTCCACAATATTAGCCTATCACTTTAACTGATAGATAAAAAGTCCAATTATTTTAAAATGCAGTAGGAAGTTATAACAGTGTTTATTGCGGTTTTTTTTAAGTCGATAATTTGCATTTGCGTGCATCGCGACTGAGAAACAAACGTCATTGGTAGGGTTAAATTTAAACTAAATGTAATTTGTTCTGGTTTATTGGACTGCGAAGGGACTATGTTTGGTTGATCATGGTGATGTATAATGTATTCCGCCTACAGTTTGGATAATAATCACACGCGCACATGCAGGGGAAAACGAGTCAACATTTGTAACGTATGTTACCCGTACATCTTACTATAAGAAATCATAATAATATTAACACTAATAATAATCGTATGATAATAATAGAAACACCCACACAGCCCGTGTAATTGAATGAAATATCTCTGGATAAGATAAATATTAGTGTAACTTTGGGACCAAACGGCGTTGGAATTCTTCAGTGACAAAAATATGGGATTTTTTTTTTCGATGGTAGTCATGATAATTTTCTCTGTCTACACATGCATATTTCATGATCTCCACACTATGTCGGCCAAATAGATTAGCGGCGAATCCGGTTTTGAGCTCGGAATCCATCTTTGCTAATGACTATAAATCCCTTTAAATAGCATTCATAATGTTAAAAAGTGAGTGACTGATGGAAAATTCAACCCAAAGTAATTCCGAACCCCTGTTGTAAGATATACCAGTCTTTACAACAACTGAATGTACTTCCTGGCTGAGAGATTTTTTGTTGATCTGGTTTTAAATACCAGCACTTTATCGCTCGTGCCTCGGAGAATATTCCCTAGACAGTCTACAACAAATTTAGTCTGTAAGGGATATTATGGGTTATTTTAAATGAGTCAATGTTGCCTCACAATTTTCAGTATAAGATCTTTCATGTGTACTTATTCCAAAATACGTTTCCTCGTTCCCCCACTTCTTGTCAGTTAATTTTGTACATTAATTGTTCACTCATTCTCCATTTTCTGAAAATGAAATCTCATTTTTCCGTGTGTATAGGGCTAGAAGAATATCCTAAGATCATGTCACAACAGTTTTTCTAGTTGCCAACAGCGGCGCTTTGACTTTCACTTATTTTGAGATTCACTCGTGTATCATCTTCTTATGGTCTGGCTTCTGCTCTGGATCAATCGAAATAAAACTGACCGTGGTTTGCAAAAATATATAAAACCATTTTTTTTTCTCAGCGGCAAGGGTGATGAATGTTTTTGCGTTTCTCTGAATTTTAATAATACCTCACCTGTCGTTCATTTGTTCTCTCCCGCAGTATATTACGAAATAATTGAGATTCAATATTTAAAACATAATAGTAGCCATTAATTATAAATCTACCACGGCGTTTCTAAGCGATCACACCCACGATATTTATCTGCTGCATACGCTTGTTCGAGATCATAGGCAACACTACTTGCGCTGACACGTTCCAATCGGTGATTGTTTGAGCGCGTCTCGCTCTCTGAGACTAGCATTTTGGAAAAAGCCGGATACAGTGTATTGATGGTAAACTGGATATTCTTTCATGGTCGGCGTTAATATTATATTAGTATTCATGTGTAATCCATCCACCGCTGCGGTTACCGCTTTAGAAACCGGATCACTGTCCGCACATGCAGTTTGCCGTTGGTCTCGAAATAATAGCCGATGCAACTTGGTTTGCGTTGTGTCTTTTTACTGAAATCGAGGTTGCTCATTGCAATCACTCCTCTCTCTCGGTTCAGTTAAGTTTATGTCTCTCTTGCGTGATTCCTATTTGCCGTCCCGTTGCAGGACTCTGCAGAATTATAAACACGATCGGGGCTGCTGTTCGAATTCTCAACACACGGCCGGAAGATTTGCGTCGCGTTTATTGATCGGCGTTATTCCACGAATCTCACGCGGATGTCTTTTACGCGAATTATTGTTTACCAAGTACCGACCTCACTGTACTGGCTCGTCCGGTTTTGACGTGTCACATACCTTCACAAAACTTGACCCCAACTGTTCTATCATTAGGTATCATCTTGTTTCGGCGCTCGGTCCCGTATAATACCAACTCGTGTGGACATGATAACTGTACATGACACTATTGGTTTGATTTCCATCGAATAGACGAAGTCGACGGAGGTACTGATCGCCGACTTTTATCGAGTGCGCAATATTGATGTTGTAATTGTACCAAATTCGCATGTCGCATGCATATTGTTGTATATAGCCTATTTTGTTTCTGTCTGTTTGGAGACATTTGTGTTTGGTGGTACCGTGTGTGTAGTGTGTGTGTTGTGTGTGTGTGTGTGTGATGATGAATTAGAGTTTAGTTATTGCGTGTGCAGCTTTTTGGTAGTCAGTGTTTATTGAAGCTCCTTGGTTGTGATGACCTGATATATTATACGTGTGTTTACTTGTTTACATTTTTTTTACAACCGGCGTCATAATCGAGGGTGTGTTTTTTTTGTATATCATATTTCAACACCGCATTCACGAATAAACAATTTTATCAGAATAAAAAATGGTTTTGTGAAAAGAAACGACTACTACAAGGGATCAAAAGAAACAACGCAAAACGCAGTTAAGTTAGGGTAAACACGAGAATTTATAATCTTCAACGATCTTCAATTATCGGTATCATTAACAACAGTTCGTTTCATGTTATACATTCGTTCACCTTATGGCACATTGACCTTGCTTTACTTGAATGTCAGAAGTGGTACTGCAGTATTGTATTGTACTGCCTGTAGAAATTGTACAACGTCATGTCTCAGAAGCGAACCAGCGTTAAATCTTTTGTTTCACTATATAGGCCGACGGCGACGTACTTTGTGTGTGTGTGTGTGTGTGTGTGTGTGTGTGTGTGTGTGTGTGTGTGTGTGTGTGTGTGTGTGTGTGTGTGTGTGTGTGTGTGTGTGTGTGTGTGTGTGTCGTGTGTGTGTGTGTGTGTGTGTGTCGTGTCGTCGTCGTCGCGTGTGTGTGTGTGTGTGTGTGTGTGTGTGTGTGTGTGTGTGTGCGTGTGTGTATGTGTGTGTGTGTGTGTGTGTGTTTGCGCGTGCGTGCGTTTGCATGGGTATGTTATGTGTTTGTTGTTTTTCAGTCGTATATCATTCCGGAGATGCTTCGCTAGTCAATGTTGAAACTCTTCAGAGCCTTACGAATTTCTGAAATGAAGTGTTTTCGGAGAAATTTTCTAACATGCTCCGATGATTTTCGTGAGCATGGTCATCGTTAATTGAAAGACGACAAAGCATCTACCCTTACCTTTTCTAACTGCTTCTAACTTCCACATGTCCTCGCCTCCCACTAGAGATTAATATCTCGTGTTAGAAGGAAATATAGTTGACCTCGAATTGCTATATTTGCTTGAAGGAATATCGGTAATATTTCCGGTATATACCTTTTGTATTCTTTTTCTTCGAAGTATGGAAATTTGAGATTTTTTCGTAAGTGATGACTTTCCAGTTGATGAAGAACCCTAAAAACTTATGATACAACCAGAATTGACTTCAAGTGACGGGTTTTCGGGAAGGGAATTGAAATGGGTCTGTGCGAAATATTCGCCGTAATTTTTCTTGCCCATTCTTCCTTTCTTTCAGATGTATAGTGCGCATGTACACTGGAGAATAATTTCTCATAGTGTTACACACTCTTAACCCTCTCAGTACCCGGGCAACAAAAGTTTGTAGACTTTGCATTTGGTGTCTTGAGTGTGGTACTATGTGTTTGACCAAATATATTGGTAAATATCCAACAGTACTTAAAGACACTGTATAACAATGTTTCTAGTTTAAACAATCTGAGCTACATGATTCCCCATGCTACTAGTGTCTTTGATACAGTCTAAAAATGAAGCCCTGAAAAAATTGCAGTGTAAAACAATCATTAAGTGCTTTAAAAAAGTGAAAATCATTGAGAGACCATTCCAGATTTTCTGCATAGACTGCTGTGTTGCAGAATTTCCTATCGCCCGATATAAATTAATGTGCCAATTTGTATCAGCACATATTGTTCTAGTGACAGCATAACTGTCCAAACTTTGGTGTTCTAGGGTGTTTATTTGTCCATTCAAACACTATCAGATATGTCAGATAGCAAAGTTCGACAATTTTTTAAACGGGATTTCCACAGTGTTGTATAGTGTCTTTAATCTTCAAAATAACCAAATTATCACTCAATGATCACCCAGTATTTAGTCAACTTTGACCAGGTATTGGGTCGAACGCATATCCATTGGTGCATTGGTTGTTTTGATCACTCCGTTTTCGAGAAGAGAATTTCGCTGCACTTTGCGGAAATGTTTATATCCGGTTTCCTTCATATTTCTCACTCACAGGAGCTCGTTTTATTTCCCCAGTATTACAGCATAACGTACCACGTGACGTTTATGTTTATGATATTATACTTCCGTCTTTCCACTCGGGTGATTCGCATCTAAGAAATTTGAAACCTCCTTGTGAGCTCCACGATACAATATCACTCGTTCCGAGTCTTTCAGGGCAAAAATTGATCAGTTTTCACGGAAACCTAACTTCACCCAGCCCATAAAACCATTCTGTTTTCTTTGTTTTCGCGCTGTATGGGAAATACGTATTGATTTATTAGAATAACGGAAATTGCGCATAACTCGTCAACAGAGGACACTGTCCTAGTTCACGTCGACCGATGTCATGTAAGAATGTTGATGACCCATATATGCACAAAATGTTACAAACAGCAATGGCCTCTTGCTCCTAACTTAAAGGTAATGTCATGATTGGATGTAGTCCTCAACTGTTAAATAGACTTCTGTCTTGAAATTGTGTCGTTATTTCTCGCTGTATAACCCAATTCTAAGGCCGTTGATTCAGTGGCGGAGTACGTGCTTATGAAACTAAAAGTTGTTGAACTAGTTTACATCCCAATCTATGGGTTGTTGATCTTCATCCTCGCTTGTTTCTTCTTGTTCGTAATACACAGTCATAATCACTTGCTACCAGAATGCCGCGAGCCCATTGGCTGATTTAACAAGATCTTCTCACCATTCCCGCCTGTCATTTTACTGATGTTATGGGCGGATAAAGACGTTCGCACTTACAATCTATGAAATCGCCTCTTGTCGAAAGTGTCTCTCTTTTGAACCGACAGGTATCGCTTTCAAATGAAGACAAAGGGATCATGAAATATATTTTGCCTGGTAGCATATCTTTCCGATCGGGGGTCAGATTATTTGGAAAATTAAAGTCTTTGTGGATCTGTTTGTTTTCATTTTGCCCTTGCACGTGAACAACACTTCTGATTATTTCCTGTCGTGTTTTGAACACTCTTGCAAAGAATGAAGAAGAATGCCGCTGTTCCCTATCCTCAGTCGTGCCTTCCAGACTTACTTGATATCCAATAACAACCTTTTGACATGGGAGAAATCGGAAGACGCTTGAAACTATCATTTCTTCGAAATATTCCTTTCAGGCGTTTGTCTTGTTATTCGTTCGTGTTTTCATAATTTAAATTTTTCGCTTACCTTTTTTTCCCGAATGTATCGATTGGTTTTTATGATTTCCACCTGTGTCGGGATTTCCGGCTCTCTCTCTCACTGTCGCATCAATTAGATTCTTCTTTTACTAAAAAAAAAAAAAAAAATGATATTTGGCAAAATCTTCTTGTTTGTCGAGGCGTAATTGAAAGATATTCGGGGAGGGAGTAGCACACGGGGACTGTGCAACAGCATTTTTATTTGGCGATAAACAATAACGTTATGGGTGCATGGTTTCGCCAATCAGAAAAGACCACAGCGAATTTCATGAAGGTTCTTTTTTGGGGCATACATTTTATGGAAGTTGACTATCTTCATTTTTAAAGTGACCGTGTTGGCACCACGTAATTTTACTTCCCCATTTATAAAGTTGGCATAAAACACGACAAAACCTGTTCTAATCTTTTGAACAGCTTGAACTTCTAAATTATGGCATAAGGCAAGAACAAAGAGATTTGTCAAGTAGAATCAGCCGCTTGGTACATTGAATCGTTTAATCCTGGGAGGGTGTAGTTAAACATGCCGATACCTGGATCTGTTTTCCAGGTGAGCGATCGATGCTAGTTGTGTCTATCCGTGTCAGAGAGGGCGATATTTCATTCTGCCTCTTTGGTGCACCTTTACCACGATGTACGCTATAAATATGGTATCCTTCCGTTAATTGTTAGTCTAGTTTGCATTTTCACTGATCTTTTGAGGTGGGCGATCGATAGATACTAGTTCTGACCATATTGTGACCAAGAGGGTGGTATTCCATTCTACATTGGTAGTGCCCCTTTAACACAATGCACGTTGTAAACGGTGACATCTTTCCCTTGCATAATTGTGTAAGTCTACTTTAAACAAGCAATTTTACGATCTGTTTTCAAGGTGTGCAATCGGTACAAGTTGTCATTGTGTCGAAGAGGGCGGTATTCAATTCTGCATTTACAGTGCTCCTTTAACGCAATGCACGTTGTAAACTGTGACATCCTTTCCTTGCATAATTGTAAGTCTAGTTAAACATGCAATTTCACGGATCTGTTTTCGAGGTGGGCGATCGATACTCGTTGTCGGGCAGTAAACAACATTATTCTCACTTGGTTTTTAGAGTGCTTCACCCACGTGACCTTTCGTATGGGGGTTTTCTTCGAGCCGACACCGCGACCGATGACGGGGCGTTGTTTGTATTCCATCGACTCGCGTGTGTTTTGGGTTAAAATATGTACCGTTTTCTGTTACGAGATTAATCGGTAATTCAAAAGTTTGAAACTCGTTAAATCTTAACTGTTAACAACAGGTAAAGTGATAAAAAAAAGTAGAGCTGAGGGGAAAGTATCGGACTTTAAGTAAGTGGAGGTCAATTTTCCAATATACTCATTAAATCTTAACAATATATCGAGAGGATAAAGAAAAAAGCTGAGGGGACAGTGTCTGGATTTAAGTCAGTAACTCAGTGAAAGCGTGTTCTCCAATTTACAGATTTTTAATGACACAAAACGTATTTGCGCTAGCGCAACGATAGTCATTTTGTTCGGACAGCAGATCGAAAATGTCGAGAAAATGGACCAAATGCGGAATCGCGCTCTGCAACTGTCTACTATCTTTTTTTTTCCATTTTGAGTTATAAACACGAATAATTGGTAAATATGTCCAGATGCCCAATGGCAATGATTATTATTGCCTCTTGCCAATACCGTATCATGACCAATAAAAATGTAATTTCCTCAAATGTTTGGACAGTATAGATTGGAAAAATGGTGCGAAAATACCTCAAATTTGTTAATACGGATCGTCGTTTCCGAAATTGTAACCTCGCTGGATGGAATACAGAACTCAGTGTATCGTCGCGGTATATCGTCTGAAACTATAATGCGTGACTCCGGGTCTTGGATACTTGACTTGTTAACATTTTAGACACTGTCGGCACTTCGTGCCTCGAATGATAATTGACAAGATAAATATAATGCGTGGACAGCAAAAGAAGGACAGGAGGAATCCGATGCGATATCAAATATTAGTGAACAGTGTGAATTACGAGTTTACGGCAACAAAAAATCAGGTTAAGTTTTTATCCCATTTATTAATATGCTTATTACCAAAGAGTTGCCAATACATGGGAAGTTATAATTGCATTATATAGTCAGGGAGGTGTCCTCCCTGATAGATATAGTCGTGTTCGCGGGGAGTAATAAACTTTGAACAATTTCGTTGTAATTATTTTACTTTTCTTTTCTTTTTACAATCGACAAGATGAATACAACGAGTGGACAGTAAAAGCAAGACGGGGAATCAGATAAGATATCAAATATTAGTGAACACTGTGAATTTTTAGTTTGCGACAGAAAAATCAGGTTAAAGTTTTATCCCATTTATTTTTGCTAATTACCAAAGAGTTAAGAAGTTATGATTATGAAGACAAATACAGTACAATATGCGGACAGCAAAAGAAGGACGGGGGAATCACATGCAATATCAAATATTAGAGAACATTGTGAATTACGAGTTTACGACAGAAATATCGGGTTAAACCTAATTTGATCCCAATTATTTGCGTATTACCAAAGAGTTTATTATTATGTATTGGAAGTTATATTGCATCATGTGTTCGTAGGGAGATATTACAAACTTCAAACATAAATATTTTTATTCCAATTATACGTTTTGGTTTTTTTTTACAATCGACAAGACAAATGCAATAAGGGGGTAGCAAAAGGACGACAAGGGGAATCAGATGCAATATTAAATATGAGTGAATAGTGAATTACGAGTTTACGACAGAAAAATCAGGTTCAAGTTTCATCCCAAAATTATTTTCTAATTACCAAAGAGTTTATCTGTATATTGGAAGTTATAATTGACAAGACAAATTCAATGTGCAGACAGCAATAGGAGGACAGTGGAAAATCAGGTATTAGTGAACAGTGTGAATTACGAGATTGCGTCAGAAAAAAAAGCAGATTAAAGTTTTATCCCAATTATTATCTAATTACCAAAGAATTTATCAGTGTATTGGAAGTTATAATTGTATGATCAAAAAATAAACCTTAAACATATTATGTATTTTTATTCTAATTATCATACGTTTTCTTTTCTTCGATCGACAAGACAAATACAACATGAGAACAGCAAAACCAGGACAGGGGGAATCAGATGCAATATCAAAATATGAGTGAACAGTGTAAATTACTAGTTTAAAACAGAAAAAGCGGGTGAAAGTTTTATCCCAATTATTAGCTAATTGCCAAAGAGTTTATCAGTGTATTGGAAGTTAAAATTGACAAGACAAATTCAATGTGCGGACAGCAAAAGAAGGGGAATCAGATGAAATATTAAATATTCGTGAACAGTGTCAATTATGAGTTAACGATAGGAAATCAGGTTAAAGTTTTATCCCAATTATTACCAAAGAGTTTATAAGTATATTGGAAATTATGATTGGCAAGACAAATTCAATGTGCGGATTGCAACAGAAGAATAGGGGGAATCAGATACGGTTAGTGAACACGTGAATTATGAGTTTACGATAGAAAATCGGGTTAAAGTTTAATCCCTAATTATTTTCTAATTGCCAAAGAGTTTATCAGCATATTCAGAGTTTTGCTTGCATTATGTTTTTGTGTTCACCGGGAGCATTCAAGGCATCGAATAACAGCATTTCTATTTTTTTTAATGTGAGCTACATGGTTCCCCATTGTAGTTTTCCCCATAAACTGCTGCGTTGCAGAATTTTCATCGGCTGAGAATAATTCATGCGCGAATTTTTATCTGTACATATTTTACAAGTGACAACATAACTGTCTGAACTCTTTGTGTTCTGGGGTGTTTATGTGTTCATTTAAACACTGTCAGATATGTCAGAAAGCAAAGTTTGACCCTTTTTTAAAATGGGTCTTCCACAAAGTTATTGTCTTTAACAAGTTTAACATTCCATAACATTTAATAACTTCGACGACCATGCGTAACAATGTCGTTTTCGTTTGTTTTGATTTTAATGTTGCTGATTTTTTTAGCCCTCACGTAGACTTGAGTTTCACTCTAAATGCATCCCTGAAAGAGTGAACGTGTTCACCCCCTTATTGTAGAAAAGAAGTGACTTGAAGCAAGGAGTATGTTTCACTGTCGTACATTTCCTGAAACTATGATACCAGAATCTCTGCAGAAGAAATATCATCATGTATTTTTAGCGAGAACATGTGAAACGATCAGACAAATATTCGTCAGCGCTTATCGTGTTATGATGACAAATTGTTCGATTATCGCTGAAGATGTACGCCGTCCCTAGTAGGCATTGTGTGTGTGTGTGTGTGTGTGTGTGTGTGTGTGTGTGTGTGTGTGTGTGTGTGTGTGTGTGTGTGTGTGTGTGTGTGTGTACACTTTAAAACTGTTTAAGAAATGGGTTCGTTTTAGAAACAGTATTAGAAGAACCGTTTTGGGGGGTTTTGTGAGCACCGTTTCGTTCATAATGGTGCGCATGGGTCTATAGGAACCTTTCCTACGTCAAAATGTTTCTGTTAAGCACCAAAATCGGTGCTCCTATTGTAACAAACTTGAGAATGTTTTCACCGTTTCATCCATAATGGTGCGCATGGGTCTATAGGAACCTTTCCTACGTCAACATGTTTCTGTTAAGCACCAAAATCGGTGCTCCTATTGTAACAGGCTTGAGAATGTTTTCACCGTTTCATCCATAATGGTGCGCAAGGGTCTATAGGAACCTTTCCTACGTCAAAATGTTTCTGTTAAGCACCAAAATCGGTGCTCCTATTGTAGCAAACTTGAGAATGTTTTCACCGTTTCATCCATAATGGTGCGCATGGGTCTATAGGAACCTTTCCTTCGTCAAAATGTTTCTGTTAAGCACCAAAATCGGTGCTCCTATTGTGACAAAATTGATCATGTTTTGCGAAACATTTCCCCTTACAGTGTATATAATTACTTCTCTACCATACAACGTTCGTCGTGTAATTATAATAGGATACTCGAAGCCACGAAGTACTTGTCCTTGCGAATTTCCGCATCCTTTGTTTCTATATACACCTACGTACTGGACATAATTATTCAATTCGAGCATTATGTTTTTATTTTCTTCGTTTCCGGTATCATTTCCTTTTGTCACGTTGGCTTCAAGGTGTCTACGATCTACTTCGACTGACAAACACCGGTTTGTATGTCTTCGAACGCTGTCAAAACAAGACGTCAAGATGTAAAGATTTGCCGAGTGAATTCACATCAGCGAAAGATTGACTTTTTATTGAATTCCTAGTTATTATGCTCAATCCTTTATGGGAAATTTAGGATAACTTCAAGTGGATTTTGTTTGTGCGTGTTTGTGTGTCTGTCTGTCTGTGTTTAATATGCATTGCTTGTTCAGTCTTAAATATTAACATTTATCTAGTTACTTATCTATCTGTCATTCCTTTATTCGTTTGTTCCTTTGTATATTTCTTTACGTAATTAGCGTATGTGGTATACTGAGTAATGCGGAAACATGTAATATATTGTATCACACACACACACACACACACACACACACACACACACACACACACACGCACATTCCACTGTCCTCGGTTCCCACAATTACATTCAAACAAAGAAACATACATGCAGACATAATTAGACGCAACGCGAGTCTTCAGTCATTGAAATTCTCTCAAGTGATTTCCTCTTGTTGTGATCTTTGTGCCCTTGAGTCTTCCGTAAAACCCAATGAAGAACAAATCAATTAGACATCAACCTGGCCACGCCAAGCTGCAAGTCAAACTGCTTCACGCGTCGCGTATCACGTACACCAATCTTTTTCCCTCAAAGCTAGGATGTAAAAAAAAGTACTTCCATCACCCCAGGGTAAGAAGAATATTGTTAACACGTTTTTATATCCCATAAATGCGCGTAGAGATATAACCAAACGAGGTGGATAAAAAGTAATTTTATGCGTGATCGCCCATTCGATGTTATCCATTTTATGATGTGTTATGTTTTTTTGCGTTGTGCGTAGATACCTGTTTTGTCGGTCGTCTTAAATGAACACCTCAGCAAACTTCATTTCTCCCCCCGCTATCCTCCTTGTTTCCAGCACGCCTCAACAGTTTTTGTCGGCGAAACACCATACTGCTCTCAATGGTGTGGGTAAATGTCTTCATTTCTCGCTCCGTTGGTTTCCATTGCCATTAACACCATTATTTGCCTTTGGTGCAACTTTATACAACATTTTCCACTAAACCTGTTGACCTGCAACAAAGTGAGTTTCCTTAACCCGTTAGAGACTAAGAACGAGATTTCTCGGGCTGGAGTCTATGGAGAATACGTGTTATACTGAAATCAAATTGTCTCCAATGTGTTAACGTACAGACGTGTACAGTCGGCGACAAACATTGAAATGGCGTGCGTGTGATAGTGCTGAGTCATCGTAAGCATTTAACTCTTTTGATACAACCATGGAGCTCCTTGATACAACACTTGAAATGTGAAGCCCATGGAGTTTTGATACAGTGGTACTTAAAGGGTTTAAAATGAGCTCTGAAGCAGTCTTTAGGAAGCAGGTTTCGAAAGTGAACTCTCTCTCTCTCTGATGAAAGAACGCAATAAAGTTAAGGAGGTGCCACCACCCCCCCCAAAAAAAAACACCTTTAAGACTCATAACATGATTTTTACATAGTATTAAAAAAATGTATTTTAGAAAATGTATACGCATGTGAAGAAACTGTCCACGATGTATTCTTGTTTTTGTTTTAAAAACGAACCTTTTGGGGAAAAAATCATAAAGCAAATGGGGCAAGCCAAAAGAAATATCAAAAATTCAAACATGAGGTCGTTTTTTTCTGGGGGTTGGGAAATAAGTTGAAGCAACGAATACGTGACATGCATGCAAGAAATATTCACAAAGTATTTTTCATTTTCTATGTAGCTGAATGCTGAATCCAGTTTTTACCCAACAAACTCCATCTTTGTCATCTAAATCTCAAATGACGTCATCGTAGACACACGCGCGGAACTCCCTTTTTTCAAAGGTAGCACAAATGAGCGCAAACGGACCGCAGCATTTATTACATTAAATATGATGTATGATATGTATTTGATATGGATATTGAATTCGGAGACTAAAGCTCTAGTTCATTTTTTATGTAGGACATCGCGATCCCGCTACAAGAAAGGTCGGAGAATTGTCAAATAGTGCATCCTTATTAACTTTATCCAATATCCTTCCATCTTTTCTATGGCCTACGCTCTGGAATTATTGCTCGCAAACAAGCGAAATATAGATTTGGGATGTATATGCGTACATAAGTAAATGATACTCCCAATAACAACAGAAATATATTGATAGAACCCCGAGATTTTGACTTTTCATGTCGAACTACACGAATAAACAATAGTTCCAATAAATAGCAGACATAGAATGATAACAAGGCAGGGAGTTAATATTATTTTATGGTATCAAGTTGATTAGTTTTAAATTCAATGAATGAATTAAATTTGTTGGGCGATATTAAATGACACATCTCCAGTCAGCGATAAGGTCATGGTACATCCTATTTTTGTTTTTACGTGGATTATTTCCCTCTGCCTTTTGTCTGCCTATCGCCCACATTGGCTTTGTACAGTACTGTACTTTCTTTCATTTTTAAAAAATCTACTCGGAATACACACACTTCTTTTGCTTATGTATGGAAATACGCCAGCCATAATACCCCTCCCTCAAAAATGCCTTTGTAGTACAGCTTCAAAGGGGGAAAAAACATTAGAAACGGTCTTCAATTTAGGAACAAATTCATTTTTACCAACTCTACTCGGAATGGACACTCTTATTTTGCTTATGTATCGAAATAAGCCTACTATTATACTCCCTACCTATTTTTTAATGCCTTTTTAGTACAGCTTTAAAGGGAAATAATAACATTGGAAACGGTACTCCATTTAGGAGAAAATTGTCTTGTTTAAAGGTTTCTGCTTTGAAAATTTGATTGTCAAATTTCGATTTCAATCTGATTCTAATTTATCAATAAAAAGCAATGAACACGTACATATTGAATTACAACATACTTCAAAAATAATAGAAGTATTTACGGCAGTATACATTTACAGAACCGTTTGATATAATGGGAACTAAAAATAGAGCATGTCGTCGCTGCGTGTGGTTAGTCCCATGTGATAATAACAAAGCCCACACAAAGAACCAAGCATAAAACATGTCAATAATTGAATAAGGAACATAATTATTTCATTATTACACATACATGTAGGAACATTACCAAGAAATTAATGATGATATTATGATTTATACTCTTCAAGAAGTTGAATTTTGAATTCGTCCGGAAGGTTTTTTGGAGAGACTATTCTTACATGATTCTCTATTATCTTTAACATTGTGGAAGCACAATTTTGTCAACCAAACATTGATATCTGTAGTACATGGTAGTGTTTAACCCTAAAAAGCCCAAGCTATTTTTGGTTCTCCGTGGCCCAAGGGGGGTGGGGCACATTGTGCCCCCCCCCCCTCTCTCTAAAATCTTTATTGTTGGACCAATCACTCTCAAATTTGGCACACATATAAAACAACTAAAACTCTACAAAACGCAATCATCAGAATTTCTCAAGGTCACCACATGGGGGCGCTATTTACCATAATATAATGAAATACATAGAAAAAAGGTATTTTGTTGGATATTTCTAAGTTTTCGTCTTTAATATCACACGAATGCATTTACAATTGATTAATTTGTCAATAATCATACAAGATAACATAGTTTTAGTTAGAAAATTAGGTATTTTCAG
>JZLH01S0601939.1:4480-16232 GCA_001188425.1 Eucidaris tribuloides
TTTTTCTATATTCATGTTCCTTCCGGGACATCAAATTTTAATTTTTTGACCAGTATAAAATTGTACCACATGAAATTTTGGATATATGATGTTGCGAGATGCCGAATGAGCACTACGTCATTGACGTTTTCTAGTTTACTCTGCTGTCGCCTTCTAAATTACAGCAGTGCAAGTGTCTTTTTGTCCACAGCAAGGACTGTGGTATGGGTCCATGTAAAATATGAAGAATAACTGAAAATAGAGTTTTGATTTTTGGTTTTATCATTGAATTTAGGATTGGTTAATGTAAATCAAATGATAAGTATCATAATGATTTTTTTTAAAATCATGGATTTAACCCTAGATGTCAACGTGGGGGGGGGGGTTCAAATTGACGAATTTCGCGACTACTCGGCTACGAAAAATTTTTTGACCACATCCCTCTCTGACTTTTTACTTTCAAGTCTTGCACATCTTTTGAGACCATTTTGGTGAAAATCGGACATACCATTATGACACTACACAACTTTTTATACATGCATGTCAGCCCCAAAATTGCTCAAAAACGTGATTTTGTGCACAAAATCAATGCAAATTGTGTTCTCAGCCAAAAATCATAAGTGTATGATTATTTTTACTTTTACTGGTTGAAACGAATTAATTTTACGCTATTAATGATCGCAAAAGTGTCCCTGACAAAGTTAATTGAAAAGACAATAAAAAACAAAAGGTCAAAAAAACAAGGAAATACATAAGGGATTCACAAAACAATAAAGTACATTAGAAATTAATTTTGATTCAGCAAATTTTTGGAGATAATTGTTAGAAATGTCACAATGAATATTTTGACCAAAAATTAGCATTCTACTAGCTATTGTAAGCGAGTTATAGGCAAAAACTTTCATACACTTATTTGCATAATTAATGCCTTTAAAAATATATAAAATCAATTTTTAGCTCATCCGGCCCGAAGGGCCGATGGCTTTATGACAGCATGGCAGGGCGGAGCCGTCGTCGTTCACTTCGTTTCCGTCAACCTTCTCGTGTGTCCGTACGTTAACAAGTTTTGAAAATGTTTCTTCTTTATATCGACGATTTTGATATAATTAGATTTGTTTCTATGATAAGGAGCTAGTTGGAGAGGGAAATTTTAAACTTTTACACATGAATTGTGAAATTCATTAGGTAGCATTAATATCTTATTTATGAATTATATTCAAAATCACAAAAAAAATGGCTTTTCTCTTTAATTAATCTCAACGATTTTGATTTGAATTTGTTTATTTGGTACGGAGACCGGAAGTTATGACATGTAAACTTTACACGAATTATTTGAAGAAATTATTACTCTAATGTTAATTAATTATGTATTTATGCACAAATTTATTCCAAAATAACAAATAATGCTTCTTCTCGACATTTATGACGGATTTTTCTGTTTGATTTGGAAATCTAGATAGGTGCATGGTGGGGGCTTCAAGATTTACACAAAATTTTGAAATTAGTATAATTATGACATTATAAAATTATTATGCAATTTAATTACAAAATAAAAATAAAATACAAAATGCTTATTCTCAACATTATTCTTCTAATAGTGATTTAAGTTGTTCTTATGATGGTTAAGAGCTAAGCTTGGTAACATCTAAACGTCTACCCAAATTTTTAACTTGTTGCTCATTAAAGTTATTATGGTAATTATATGAGATTTATTCCAAAAATAACAGAAAATTGCTTTCCCTCATTTCTTGACAATTTTTATTTGATTTTTCTTACTGTGATTAGAGCGGTTAGCGGACGATCATATGAAATATCACTAATTTCAAAAAAAGGATACTGTAAACCAAAAAAATGTCAGCGGAAAAATCGGCAGTCGGCGACACAAGACAAAAAAACCGGAATAATCAAAAAAACAAAAAAAAATCAAAGAAAAAAAAATGTCACAGCGACGGTAACAATTGTGTCTGTAACCAATAAATTTACCATGACTTGGCACATGTGCTATGTTGTACACACTTAACTTTTCTATTAAGCTTATGAAGTAGGATCACCAAATTTTATAAACAGATCGATCCATCTCTTGAAAGGCCAGGTCAAGTTTGAATTGAGTTGAATTTGTTAATAAGGTGCTAAAGGTCAATGAATTTCAATGAACTGGCATGTGGCTGTGTTGTTAACACAATAAATTTCATATAGCTTCGAGGTGGGATCACCAAATTCATTACCAAGAGGTCAATCTTTGAGAAGCAGCGTCTAAGTTCGATATGCATGTCAAATTTGAACAAAGAGGTAAAGGTCAATGACTTTCATGAGAACTAGGCACTTGTAGTATGTGTAACACTATAACTTTCTATGAGCTATGGTTGAGGTAGGAATCACAAATATCCTATACACAGAGCGTCACATCTCTTGAAGGCGCAGGTCCAAAAGATTCGATATAGAGTGAATTGTGATATTAAGGTCAAAGGTTAATTACTTTCTGACTGGCACTGTGTATGTTGTACAAACCAATATACTTTCTATACTATTGAATAGTAGGATTGGCCAAATCTATACAAAGAAGGATCAATCTCTGAAGGTGCAGTCAAGTTGTATATGAGTTGAAATTTTGATTAAATGGTACAAAAGGTCATATGACTTCAATTGACTGGCACTGTGCTGTGTTGTAACACTAATAACTTTCTTATAAGCGTTTGAAGGATGGGATCATCAAATTATACCAAAAGAGGTCACGATCGTCATGAAGGCCACAAGGTCAAAAGTTCGAAATATGAAGAAAAAAAAGATCGAAATTTGAATTAAGGTCATCAGGTAAAATGAACTTTCCATGACTGGCAATTATACCACATGAAATTTCAGATATATGATGTTGCGAGATGCCGGATGAGCGCTACATCATTGACGTTTTCTAGTTTGAAAATTTTACTACATGTATACATTCTTGTTGTTTACATCTGGCTCTATGCATGTGCAAATTTTCGTGGTAATTGTGCGATCTGCGGCCAAGATCTGAACCCCCCCCCCCCCCACGTAAAACCCAGTCTGAAATAGCCCAGTTACATGTAAAATAGGTTTATTACTATTTTAACTGGGCTATTTCAGACCAGGTTTGTACTGACGGGGAACCCCCCCCCCCCCCCTTCCAGAACTTGGTCACCGATCGCACGATCGCCGCAAAAACTTCCTGCAATATACCATGCATTGAAACTTTTCTCTACAACTCCTATTTCATTTCACAAAGTGATCAACAAAATTAATCAGAAAATGGTCCATTTTACTGTATTGAAAACCATGTTTTAGTAGGAGACAGCTTGATTTAATCCCAGTTAACAAAATGTTAGCCTTTGCATGTCAACACGGTTTGCTAAGTTCTTCGATGAGCCTTTTATTAGCTAGCAGATTGGTTTTCAATGAAAGGATGTAAAATTTTCCATGTAGGCCTATCTAGGTAGATTCTTATTGTTTTATTTGCTTTGACAATGATCTAATTATAAACTCTTCAGGAGTGCCAACATTTTAAGGATAATGATCACAGGATTTGTAATTAAACAATGACCACAAATTTTTGATCCCTTTTTCTTCATTTAACAGCTGTCATGAGTCATACTTTTTTGCCTTCAGTATACATGAGTTGTCCACATCCTTCAAAACAACAACTGATTATTGAATTAGATCCAGCCAAATTCAAGGCCCTCAAACATCCCCTCAGATGTACCAGTGCTGTTGTTGTTACTAGACATGAAAGTCCTTGACATTAATTAGTGAGTTTGATTAACTGACAGCCCATTTTCAGGAAAAACAAAGCAGATGATCTCCACATTTACCCCATTTTCAAGGTTCTGTGTGATAGTACGTGTACATGTAATATGCTTAGTTTTTGGCAATTTGACTATTATGATATTAATATCTGAACACTCTCAAACATGCAGGATCCAATCTTCAACCCATAACACAACAAAGCACTCTCCCGTTATCAGGGTTGAGGACTTTTGTTTAAAATGTTTAAAGCCACTGGCTAACATTTACCACAGTTAAAAAAAAAATGTGAACTACATAATCATCCATGCTCCAAGTGTCTTTGATAAGGTCTAAAAATGAAGCCCTGAAAAAAAAAATGTATTTCAAAATGATGATTTAGTACTTTAAAAAAGTGAAAGTCTACAAGCATTCAAATTGACCGGATTCATCTGCCCATTTCCTCCCATAGACTTACTATGTGTAGATCTAGGCTATTTTATCATCCACCGGAGTAGAAATTGTTTATTCATGCATACCTTGCCATTGGCAGCATAACTTTCCAAACTTTTGTATTCCAGGGTGTTTATTTGTCCATTTGAACACTACTATGTAGCTCAGATATCAAAGTTTGACAATTTTTTAAATTGAAGCTCCACAATGTTAGCCTATCACTTTAATTCAAATTGTTAGAATTTAAATGAAATTTTGTATCTTTTAAAATTGGAATGATTGTGTAAATAATCAACACAAACATTGTCCCCATACATACAAAAAGAGGCTGGTTGTATAGAATTTGAATCATTCTTATCACTTGAAATGCTTAAACCTTTTATTCGTCCATTTCTTTTAAAACAAAAGGAGGGAAGAAACAACAATTTTCAATTTTGTTCATGATTTTTTCCAACATACATTACCATATTTGTAACATTACCATTTTTTGTCTGTATTTCTTTTTTTTTTAATTCTCCCTCCAAAAAAAAAGAAAAATCATTGGTGATTTAAACCACCTGATTTCCCTCGATGATTTGGACCAAAAACAAAACGTTAACCCATTTGAGATGATATGGTTAAATTGTTAATAACATGTCTCAAAGCCAAGGGTTTTATTCGAAGCCTCTATCTACAGCGTGTATCAAAAAAAAGTAGACACTTAGAAAAAAATTTATTAAAAATTGTTTTCGTGATTTTGAGATTATTTTTTGATATGAATATTTTACCTTGGACCTAAGCTGTCTGATGACACTGTTGGTATTGAAAGTATTTCACGCATGAGTGAGCACAACCCGCTTTTGTGCAATCGGCCGAAAGTGCATTTGCGCACAGAATTGTGTTCTTATAATCAATGTTTAATGCCTCACATACCGGTGCTGCAGAAGCTCTCACCTGATGTGCACAAGGATTGAATCCTCAGCATGCTCAGAGAAGAACTAATATCAATTTTGTGACAAAAAAGACAAAAATGAAGCACTGTTTCAGATATACCCCCATAAAAAGAAGAGAATGTCATGTTTGCAAGATGAATTGTGGAATTTAATAAAACACTAGAAGGCATTTCACTGCGCCAGTGATGGGTATGCTCCCGAGTCCGCAGTCCCATCCAACTGATGTAATTTGAAGAAGCTCAAGTTCCATGGTAGCAAGACCAATTAGATGAATAAGCATAAGCCCATGTGACCATGACAAGTTACAGTAAATTCCAATTCAAGCAGTTCTTAAATTAATCGCGATCAATGAGCTCAATTCGCGACAGGAGGGGGCCTTGTTGACCTTTGGACCTCTGACCTTTCAACTTCCAAATCGAATCAGTAGAATATTGTGCCTTAACAAGATAATTCTCCAAGTACATCAAAATCGGAAAAGTCATACTCAAGTTATCACAGTCATGAGCCCAAATCAGACATATTTAAGGCCCGGTGACCTTGACGCTTGAGCTACGCAAGAATCTAAATCAGTTTTATGGTGCCTCATAATATATACTGGTCACACCAAATAACATAAAAATCTGACAGGCCGTTCTTGAAGTTCATCATGGTAACGAGCCCAATCAGACATATTTTAGGCTGTGCGCTTTGACTTTCAGCTCCGAAAAATTAAATCGTTTATTGGCCGTTTATAATATAATCTTCACCCAAGTTCAATCCACAATCCGACCATGCCGCTCGCGAAGTTATCGCGTTACGAGCCAAATCATACATATTTTAAGGCCCGGTGACTTTTGACTTTGACTTTCAGCCCCAAATCTAAGCAGGGTTTCATTGTGCATCATTATAACATACTTCACCCAAGTTACATACAATCCACCAGTTACAGCCGTCATCAGTATCGCGGTAACGAGCCAAATCAGACGATATTTAAGGCCCGTGACCTCTGACCTTTGACCTCCAAAATTAATCAGTTCCAATTGTTTTTTTGCTCATGCAAATATACTGGTGCTAGTTACATCAAGATCTGAATGGGGGTTTCCTCAAGTTATCGCGGTACGAGCTCAAGATCAGACATAATTTAAGGCGCCCGGTTGACCTTTTGACACTTTGACCTTTCAGCCTCAAGATCTAATCAGTCATTGGTGCCTCATAATACATACTTGCAACCATAAGTTACATCACAGATCCGACCAGCCACTCTCAAGTATCGCGGTAACGAGCCCAAATCAGACATATTTAAGGCCGTGACCTTTGGACTTTGAGCCCCAAATCTAATCAGTTCATTCGGTGCCTCATAATCATACTTCAGCCTAATTACATGACATTTCCGACCAGCCAGCTGTCAAGGTTATCGCGGTACTTTGTTTTTTGGGACGAGCCCAAATCAGACATAATTTTAAAAGGCCCGGGACCTTTGACCGCTTTGACCTTTTCAGCTGCGCAAAAATCTAATCAGCTTCATGTGGTGGCCTCATGAGTACATGTACTGTATAGTTTCAGCAAAATCGAGTCGGGGTTTTCGAAAGTTTATGGCGGTAACGAGATCCGGTAACTGACTCGGAACAGGACGGACAACCCCGAAAACATGAGTGCCTCCGGCAACTTCGTTCGCGGAGCATGAAAAAAAATGCATTTTCTTCTTTTTCAGGGGTTGGGGGTTGGTAATTGTACCTGAATTATTGCTTCAGTTTGTCTTTCTTGTCACAGAATTGATATAAGCTCTTCTCTGAGCATGATGAGGATTTAGAATGTAGCAAAAATGAAGCAATGATTCAGATACAACCCACCTATACCCCTTCAAAAACAAGAAAATGCCATTTTCTTCAGTTAACAGTTCATCTTGCAAACATGACATTTTCTCCTTTTTTAGGGGGGTACTTCTGAATCATTGCTTCATTTTTGTCTTTTTTGCCACAAAATTGATATTACATCTTTTCAGAGCATGCTGAGGATTCAATCCTTGTGCACATCAGGTGAGAGCTTCTGCAGCACCGGTCAGTGAGGCATTAAACTTTGACTATAAGAACACAATTCTGTGCGCAAATGCATTTTTGGCCTGTTGGACAAAAGTGGCCTGTGCTCATTCATGCGTGAATTACTTTCAATACCAATACTGTCATCAGATAGCTAAGGTCCAAGGTAAAATATTCATATCAAAAAATGATCTCTAGATCATGAAATATTTGCGTAATAATTTTTTTTCTGAGTGTCTACTTTTTTTTGATACACGCTGTATTGTGGTATTTTGATTGTTTGAAATTTTATAACAGCATTACACAGTGCACCAAGGACCAACTGCTTATGTACAATTCACACTATTTGATGACAATTTTATGACGTAACTACACAAACATCCTCCCATCTGTTTATACTGATGTGGTATTAAAAAATATTTTTGCACAGAAACGTAACAGCACAGCACAAATTTGTGGTACAACAATGTACAAGTGTGACACAATATTACTTCCTTCGAACACTCATAAATAATACTTCACTCACCAAGGCCTATAGATATGATAGTTAAACGATGGCAAACGTAAATGATATACTTTCTCATTTTTACAGTTTTACTTGCAGAAAAAACAGGCAATAACTTTCATTACTATAATGTTGAAAAGTTTACTCTGACATGCCTGTCATAGGCACAGGTAGACTAGATAATAATGCAAAATACATTGGTCTACTTTGATTGGTCATTAATTTCAGTAGCACAATTTCATTCTAATGATTTAGTTTGTCCCTATTGCTTTTGGTCTGTTGTTCACATAATGTTTTCTACTTTTGTAAAATACCAAAGTAAAGGTAATGACTGGTTATGTTTATAATAAGCCTTGAATGTATGGCAGACGGAGTTACAAATAGCAGGTATGAATTTAAACAGCTATCAATTTTCTAAGGATGTGCAAAAAAAGTTCTCTTAATGTTCAATGTCGTCAACTTCCTCTGAAGAGGTGAAGACAGAATTTTACAAAATATCAAGAATATTTCACCTGTTTCTCGGTTAAACACAGTTAATTTTTCCCTAATGAACAGCATGACAGGTGAAACAAATGCTGTAAGAAAACCTGTCTGCAAGCTTGATTCAAAAAATGTGATTTGTGCAAAATGTTACTAACCATACCCTTCTTTTATGTCAATTTTCACACTTTTCTGATGAACTCGGACAAATAATTTGATATTCAAATACAATTCTTTTTGATGTCAGAATACTTTTCAATCTAACTTTCATGAATTTTTGGAATTTGTTTTCTGCATGTTTCTCTACCAAGCATTGTGTGGACATTCAGTATTTTGTGATTGGATACGACAAAAATTAACTGTCATAAAAACGTTTCTTCCTTTGGGAATGGCTAGGTATGGAATTTGAAGTAGTTTTGGAATTTGTTTGAAGTTGGAATGAATCGTGAAATGTGCAAAGTGGAATGAAAATGAAACAATAAAATAATCAAAAACTTCTAAGCTGAAAACACATTCAAGTTTACTGATATAACTTAATGGGTGTTTTTTTTTTAGTTTTCCACACACTTACTATTTGGTCATGAAGTTTCACACTATGATGAGCTGAATGTAGATATTAGATATTACCTCCCCAACCCGTCATCTGATAATGTTCTGTTTCATTTCATACCACACTATACAAATAAATGGATCATGAATTATTTGTTTCATCCATTGTATTCTCACTGAATATACTGAAATATATGTTGTTGTTTTTTGCAACCAACAATAGGGCATAAGTTCTCACAAAATTATTATTTTGGATTTAACCTAAAGATTACCCAGTCATTCCAATATTTTATTTTTACCATCAAAAGCCCACAACATTACGGAAGCAAAAACAGCAAATGGAATACTGCATAGGGGACACAAAATAATTCTTAGTATCTGAACTTTTTTCTTTTTTAGGTACACAGTATTTTTATGCTTTTCTCTTTCTGGATTAGCAATATATTTCATGATCCTAGAAATATTTTGATAATGAATATTTACGCTTGGAGCCTAGCTATCTGAAGAACTATTGTATTGAATATATTCAACGCAATAGAGTGACACAGGCCACTTTTTCAATAGGCCAAAAATGCATTTGCGCACAGATTGGTTCTTAATAGTCAATGTTTAATCTCATAATTACGGTGGCTCAGAACTCTCACATCTGAGTGTGCACAAGGATTGAATTCCATCATGACATGCTCAGAAAACGATGTAATACATTTGTTGTGCAAAAAGACAAAAATGAAGCAATGATTCAGAAGTACCCCCTAAAAAAGGAGAATAGTCATGTTTGTCAAGAGAACTGTAATGAAGAAAAGGCATTTGTCTTGTTTTGAAAGGGGTATAGGTGGTTGTGATCTGAATCATTGCTTCATTTTTGCTAGCATTCTAAATCCCATCATGCTCAGCAGAAAGACTTAGGAGAGACCGGGTAATAGAACTCCATGGAATATGGAGCCCCCCTTTTATCTTTTAAACTGGGATGATAGGATATCCTTCTATTGCTGCTGAAAGAACATCAATTCACAAATGTAATTGCAGTATAAACGAGAGGTGCGTAAAGTCAAAAAAATATCTAATTAACAATTTTTCATACCCCGTTTTTTTCTTCGAATCTCGTGAATTTAAAAAACCCATTTTTCTCTTGACCTCGGTCTAGAGATTGTTACCATGGTAACATGGAGTAATTAACATAACACATAATATATCAGTCAAGTATGAAAAACCCAGCTTACATTCTAATTATCAAACAGTGGAAATTTGTGTATGTGTGATCTGGGTAATATACACCTAGCTATCCCATGTCTATTCCATGTAATTTACGGATGGGGCAATACAGACCCGCCTGGCCTATTGCCCCTCGCATGATTGGTCGAAATAACAATGGGCCATATTGCCCCACTCTAGGGCGTAATATTGGACTCTTTGCAAAAGTTTTTTCGAAGGCCCTATATTTTTATTTGGTTAAAAATATGGATTGTCTTATGTGTAATATCTACCCATAAACCAATCTTTCAAATGATAAAGAAACATCTTTAAAATAATAAAATAAACTTTTGGAAATCATGATTTTACTTAAGGGTGCCATATTACCCCGTCTCCCCGTATATCAATTCTGTGAAAAGACGACAGAACTGAAGCAATTAATTCACGTTACAATTACCACCGCCCAATCCCTGGAAAAGAAGAAAATGCATTTTTTCTTATAATTCACAGCAGTCTTGCAAACGATGACATTTCTCTTCTTTTTATGGGTTTATCTGTAAACAGTCTTCATTTTGTCTTTTTTTGTCACAGAAATTGATATTAGTTTTCTCGAGGCATCATGCTGGTGATTCAATGCCTTAGTGCACATCAGTTGAGAGCTTCTGCAGGCCACCGGATTGAGGCATTAAACATTGATTAAATAAGAACACAATTCTGTGCGCAACATGCATTTCGCTTATGCACAAAAGCGGGGTGTGCTCACTCATGCGTGAAATATCTTCAATACCACAGTGTCATCAGATCAGCTATCGCAAGGAAGAGATTCATATCAAACAATATCTCATAAGATCATCGACAACACAATTTTTAATAATTTTTTCTAAGCTGTTTACTTTTATTTGATACACGCTGTATAGGTTAGGAAGTAAGGGGACACTCAAATCCCTTTCGTTTCATACGCTTGGTTAACAGGATCTGAATAGGGCTTTACGTGTTGAACAAAATACATTTCGTTCAATATCTCCAAAACACCAAAATGTCAGTTATGCCCTTTTGTCATGGAGGGGGGGCAGTATTGTTGAATTTTGATTTTTTTTTTTTTGCGTGAATGAATTGTGATAGCAATACTGCCTCGACAGAGTGTTTTGACATTTTATCAGTGTTCATCAATTTCACGTTGTTCTTGAAATTATATTACCATGTTAGGCTGTTTTTCCTTTGTCTGTTGTAGCTTGTTGTTGTTTTTATCTCTTGGAATTGAAATAAATTTGAATTTAAATAATTTGAATATATGTGTAGACTAGAACGATTCTCCGAAGGTAAATGCTCGTAAATAATAAGACCATTAAAAATTCCTATTTTTTTTTTTTTGCCTTGTTTATTGGTGACTGCCAAGGTGTTACGGGAAAAAGTTCTTCTCTTTTACTTCTCGTCTTCTTCTTCCTCTTCCTCTTCTTCTTCTCTCTTCTTCACTTCTCTCTTCTTTCTTCTTTGCGAGTCTCATCACCGCATTTTTCTATCAACCTGGCAATTCATAATGGGTGTCATTTTTTGCATTCATAAGAGTTTATTTCAGTAATTAGGTTTATATTTTTTCATCGTGGTTATAATTCACCGTACGTATATTTTTAGTCGGTTAATTTTACCATATCTATTTGTTCATCTACCCATCCTACTACGTGTTATTCGTTGATTCATTTACTGATATGTTACGTACCTTAATATAGCGCAATGCCTTTGGCTGGTCGTTCTCATACGTGAAGTATTATCGGCTTATATACAATCAGTGATATCAGTAAGTAAAATAGCCTTCGGAACATAACTTGCCTGTATGTGTAGCAGGAAAATAACAGATAATAATCATTGAATTAGCCGATCGGATAAAATGATCTTGATGAAGAGAATTATCTCTC
>JZLH01S0601956.1:3768-21506 GCA_001188425.1 Eucidaris tribuloides
TCAAATGATCATTCAACAAGTGATTAACACATAAGTTGATGTTTTTAAGAGGTGGTGGGAAATATATTTCAATGCGACATTCCAAGTAATGTTTCTAATAAATTGATCGGTGATGAGCCTGTTGGTCAATATACAATGTTCAGTTTATTTACATTCCCTCACCCTAAAATAATGGTGGATAATAGATAGATAGATTCACACTCACTTCTGGTATAAGACCTGCATTTCACTTGAATCCTCATCAGACATATTCACCAGCTGTGATAAGATAAATCAATCAATCAATTAAATAAAAAGCAAAATTCAAAGCAAATAGTGCATGAAATGATGAAAACATTATAATTTACAAAAAAAAATGTATGGTGGAAATCAGGAGATTGAACCTCAAAGTCTTGGGAGTTATTGAGAATTCAATGATTTTTTAGACTTTTTATAGAAAATTTATTAACCTTTGCCCTCTCAATATTGCATACATCGTCCAAAGGCAATTGCAAATATATTACCTAGAGCACTTTGTTGATATGATGTGAATAACATTTTTCTGTTAACAGGTATGTTTAAACCAAACTGATAACTAATAATCCAAATAATATTGTTAAATAAAATATGGTTTAGCCTACGAGCTGACTGCATTCTCACCTGGCCTATAAATGTATCACTTGTGAGAAGATGCGAAAGAAATCCGACAGCCGTAAACTTGAAGTGACGGAGTTGCCTGGGAGTATGTCGCTGGGTATCAAACAGGGGGTCAGGGGTCACTGCCCTTGCTGACCCCTGGGTTGGCCCCCTCCTGGTTGACCTAGTGGAGCGTGATAGTGTCTTGGCTGCCACTGAGGGGAGAATGGTAAAAACAAGGTGGCACTTTGATTAGGAAACTAGGAATGGATGTTGTAACTGATGCGACTGTTGTATCTTCATTGTGTAATATTTACCATTTACCCTCTTAGTTTCATTTTAACAGTCCTCAATAATTACAGTAATAGAGGCCAAAAATTTCTATGACTGTCACATAGCATCCTGGACACTCAACTGACCAAGGAACTTCAGAATGATTCCTCGCTCTGTATTAGCACAACATAATTACATGGGCAGTCTGTCAATCGACATTGAATCATTGGCGTGGCTTTCACAGTCTCGTTTCATTTTGTTTGCTCTATTTAGAATGTCTTTAAGGTACACAGGGCAGATGTGTGTAGGGTGGAATACACATTACGGAGAATCTGAAATGTTATGCGTTTATCAAGGGGCAAGCTACTGACGTAATGTGGGTTGTCTGCTTGGTGTAAGTGAGTATATGGCAACATAATCTTGAAGACTATGTATTCTTGAAATTATTCTCTGTGAGAGATATCAAAAAAGCAAGTAACAAAAATCAAGACGGGAGGAAATGACGGCATGAATCAATTGTTCAGCAGCAAATTTAGTTAAATATTTTCAATTTATTATAATTATTCAAAATGGAGTTACAAAAGTACCTTCTTCTTTCTCATCTTTCAGTGTTCCAAGATAGGACAACATCCTGACTAGACTCACGACTTGGGTTTTAGGGTCAAAGTAGTGACACAACGCCAACCAAAACTCCAAGTTACGACCAGGCCCCTGAATGAAAAGAGATAATCACGAAAATTGCAAATAATGTGATAATTAGGTGTAATTTTGATATTCTATTGGTCCTCTGCACATTTCATTTCATTCAAAACTAAATTACTTCATAAATATAACAGATCCTTATTTACTGATCCTATCCAACCTTCCTGAAGTGCTACTGCAATAATGTGACATATATGATAGTTGATTATTACTGTATAAACTGCATGATCATTTACTTAATAAATTCTGAAGGATCACTTGTTTACCAATTGCCTGGATGCTTTGATATACAAATTGCTCACACTATAACAGATTTCATTTCTCAACAAAAAGCTGAATAATAAAGTTCAAGCACAAACCCTTCATCATTTAATCAAAACAAATCCACTGTGTAAAATGTGGAGCAAGTCATATTGTGGATGGGTTTTTAATTTATGTCACTGTAAAATGGTATGAAATGTTGTCAAGAACACATGACAACCACTATTCTACAGTTGGCATTTTGTTCAAAAGCAATGTTTATTGGTTTTATTGGCCAAGAAAATGTGAACAGGTCAAACTACTATGTTCATCTGTGACAATAACAAATATATTTTATAAATTTATTTTAAAGTATTTAAAGAAAGATTTAGTCTTGCATAATTTTTGCGGTGTCAGCAAACCCAGTAATGACAGAAATAAGCAATTATCCTACAAAGCATTCAGCAGAAGACTTAAATTAATTATTTCAAAATAGCATGATTGAAGACAGTCCTCAACTTGGGGTAAAACTATTCTAGAATCAAGTAAACTATGCAAGGATTCTGCTGTAAAAATTCTGTGATCAAATGTTGACTCATTTTAAAAGAACTACCATCAATATCTGTTGTGACAAATTTGTTGTGTAGATTCCTATGGGATTAGTTTCTGTCGGGGCATGAGTGTAATTCAATACTGGTATGTTGTTCATGCTTGATTCTCCCTTAGTAAGCAAATTCAAGACAAATCCTTCCAGCCAAGATTTACACTCCAGGTAGTATACACATTGGTATACGTCTGAACTCATATAGTTTTTGAGGCATTTTCGAGTGTTTCCAATCATGTCATTAGCCTTTATCTATCAAAAACCACTTCATCATTTATTAATAAACAAGAATATCATGATGGACATTTCAAAGTTCATCTCAGTGCTGGGCGATATTTTGACAATAACAAAATTATTCAATGTTGAAAAAATATTGAATACAATAATGATTATTTGAAAATATCGCCAGAGGCATGATATGGCCCAAAATACCATCGATTATGAAAACCTAATTGGGAAAATGCATGCACTGCAGTGGGAGGGACCAAGAAATCCCCATAGCTATGAATACTCTGCACACAAGCGCTACTGCCTGTAATCATATAGGTAAAAACAGGGAGGTGGGAATAAAAGAGAGACCTCCATGCTGTTCAGCTATCAAACGTGTGGTAGTGCAAGAGCAGTAATGCATGAGCAGTAGTGCATTTAGTACAATTGTTAACAAATATAACCACTCTGTCAACACACTGCCCACCAAAAATTTTATTTATAAACAATCGGCACCATAAATCTCCCAATCTAATGACAAGAGGGTTTACAGGGAGCAACATTGTTTTGACCACGTTTTGATATCAGGGCGCACTGTCAATAAACACTTAACATAGATTTATCTTTTCTAATTCATCACAAATCTGTTTTTCAACTTTGGCGATAAATCATGTTTTTTCCACAATAATCGAATGAGGTTTAGATCAAATACTGCCAGCTCTAGTTCACCCTGGTCTCCGTTTCTTCAGGTAGCATGACGCTAGCCCCCTTCACCACGTAGCCCCCTATCAGCAGCAGCACCACCCTCCACAGGTACTCCTCCCCTCCCACCGACTCCACCAGCTGGGTGAAGAGGGGCAGGCGACGGTGCTCTGGGATGTGGGGGAAGGCATCCACGAACGTCTGCATCACCATGGTAACCACATCCTCCAGGTTGCCGGCCAGGGAGGACGGCAGGGACTGGTCCTTGCTGGCCTGTGAGAGTGGAATGTACAAAAGGGTAAGGGATAGGGTTAGGGTTTCAGATTTTGAATTGGCCTCAGGTTAAAGGCAGTGAATCTTGTTTGCATCCCTCCAGCAGCACAACAAAACATCACTCATGCCCTTAGTCTATTTATGAAAGATGTGTCTGTGAAATCTGAAGATTAGTAAATACCTAGAATTTGAAATTGCACCAAACCCTAACTGTCATTTACTCTCCAAGGGAATCTCACTAACCTGAGTCAGTTCAGTAGTAATTTATTTCAATATTCATGTATTGGTCTATAAATAATCTGCATGAGACTTACGCACCAGATTTGTCATGTTCATGGTACACAATTGAAACTTGTAGAATTTCTCATATTATCATGATGAACATCCATGTAGTGTAAGGGTCTGAATGAAGACTACGGATTTCTGTATCTGTAATACCTTCATTCAATTAAAAACGTAACAGTCACCATAATTCATCCAATTTTTAGTCTTTAGCACCAATACTTTGCTAGAGGTTCTTAAAGCCAAAGTTTAGTTTTGGGAATTTTTTGTTATTTGAAAGCTTTATGCCCCAAAGTCATAACCCTGCAATAACAGATTCTGAATGTCTTTAGTTTTTTTTTTAATTATATATATATAACTATATATATTATAACTATATTAACTATATACTTACACTATATTAACTATATTTATATTATAGCATCCAATAGGGTTATAAAAGGCTTTAAGGTTACATGTGTTATACCTCATCTGAAAGACCAGACTCTGTTCTTTCAGATGAGGTATAGCTGCATATAACCCTTTTAACACCTTTGATGCATAGTGTAAAATATAGCTGAAAATGTCGGGGTCCCCCCCGCCCCCCCCCGACATTTTCATTAAAATTAATTTTAAAAAAACCTAAAGACAAAAAGAAGGTTATATGACTTATACCTCATCTGAAAGAGCAGAGTCTGTTCTTTCAGATGAGGTATAACACATGCAACCTTAAAGCCTGTTTAACCCTTTGAATGCTATAAAAAAAACTAAAGACATTCAGAATCTATTATTGCAGGGTTATGACTTTGGGGCATAAAGCCTTCAAATAACAAAAAATCCCCAAAACTAAACTTGGGCTTTAATGTTATTTTCTTTTATTTACACAGCATTACTGTATAGGCGTATAAAAGTGATGCCATCACCCAGGATCGTAGAGAGTGGAGGTGACTTGCAGATTGATGTCCTTCAAAGGACAGAGCAACATACGTAGACTATGAAGAAAAAAAAGAGATGCTCTGCCCTTCAGGTTGGGAAATTGGAAGTTACCAGCATAGCATATTATACAAAATGGCTGGTACACCAAACGGTTACAGACCAAGTGGCAATAAATCAATAAGCACAGGCTCCAATTTAAAAATAGACAACCCAAGTTTCATCCAAGAATCCTTATATGCTCCAGACTCTTCCAACCTACCTTGACTAATGCCGGGATAACTGTCTGGACCGTCCTGTGAATGATCTGAAAGCTGTGACTATCATCCTGGCGAAGGAGACTAGCACCCATGAAAGTAAAGATAGCCATGATGTTATGCAACACATGTTCCTGCGGGTACAAAGAATGATAAATTATACTGATCAGTATAAAGCAGCTACTGAAATAATATACCTCATAGTATGAAATATTTACCATCTTTTGTATACTTCAAAAAATTGATAGAATTTTATTTCTTAAATTTTAATCAGGAGTATAACTTGCTTTTCTTTGAAATTAAATAACATGTATTCTATCTAAATTTACATGCAGCCTATCTATTGAATTTCAAGCTCTACAATGAACAATTTTTGGTTGATAAAATACATGGTGCAATATACATGTATTTACTTTGGTGCCATAGTTATATACGATTTTTTTTTTGGGGGGGGGTTCCCAGATTAAAATACATTATGTGCAGTCCATCTTTTGCAAATTCTGGCTCTACTTTTCTTTATGTACTGTAATTCTGGTATGATTGGAATGTGGTAAAATGTGTAATTACGCATGCATTGTAATATTGTGTATTTGTATTTATGTGTTTGTTTTTAATCATGCAGGGCACCTTAGTAGAGCACAAACATAAAGTTTGTAAATGTACTGTATTTAATTATACATGTTTGTAGTGGCAATATATCTAGTATTGTTCAAGAAAAAAGTGTATCCAACATCTGGGTGACATGAAATTACAAAGTTTTCAGTTTTGATCAGATATTGATGAAAACATCAGCAGAGCTGTCAACCTCTGTTGACCAAAAAACATACTGATCCACAGTAGAAATCATATTTTGAAAGCAAAAAAACATATTTTGGTACAAAAATGGTTAAATTACACATATTAAGCAAGCCAAATCAAATTTGAGAAAAACATTTTGCATAAAAAATCATATTTTGTTACTTTTGATGATGAAAAATCATACTAAATATATTTCAAACATATTAGTTGGCAGCTCTGCATTAGGCATCATTATTAGTACATATATCAGGCACTTTAGAGGTGAAATTAAAAGCCATAATGTGTTTTCAAAGCTTTCATTGTCTCCTATACCACACTGACTTACTGGGAATAGTTTAGCAGCTGTGGTCAGTAACAGCAGTGCATGGTTGTGCGTTTGAGGGTTGTCAGACGTTCGGATACACTGCACCACTAACTCCACACTGAACTGTTCTTCTGTTAGCTTTGCTGAAAAATAAAAAAGTTTAAACTCAAAATTATAAACATAGCTTGGATGAATAAGCTTTTAAAAATATCTAGCTATCTAAGTATTTAAGGAAATTATGTAAACTGGTTAAAGTAGTTGTGTATTGACATTTATTCAGGTAGACGTAAAGGTAAGCCCTATAAGAGCAAGTTCAATCCACAATTTAAACTTATTGTTGTTGCAAAGACACACAGAGTTAGAGTACCCATAGCTATTGGCTTACACAACATAAATTCCTCATATATCATTGTGGGAACTATAACTGCAATCCACATTTCTTTGCTCTTCCCCGACCCCCCCCCTAAAAAAAAAAAAAAACCAAAATAAAATAAATGTATTACTTTGATTTGATTCTTACCAACAGATTTTAAATATATCAATCCAAATTTGACTGAAACCAGTGGTATTACATGTATTTCCACATAGTTCTCTTAATGATATAATAATGAAATAACATTGAGAAGTTATCATGTCTGTACTTGGGAGTTATCTGTCTGCATACTGTACTTAACTCTTAACATGCCAGAGGATTTACACCTCTATGGACTTTATGTGCATTATTTAGTGCAGATCTGCGACTTCAGCACATTAAGAGTCAATGAGCAACAGCACATTCTGCAAGACACATGCACAATGCCCAGTTTCTAGCCTTGTATTGTCCACGAGCATTTCTCAAACAACATGAAAGAAGGAAAGTTTGCCCGACTGGGGAATATGCTGTTAAAATAAACATAAACAAGTAGGCAAAGAAAAGTGAAAGTGCCAGTATAATTATGTTAGATCAGCAAATTACCAGCTTCTTGCTCGTCTCCATCAAGATGATTACAGACATTTAGGATGGTTGTCAGGAGAAGCTGCTTGATGTACTCAGTGGAGGAGCTTTGCTCGGACGAAGGTAACTCAAGACATCTAAAATGGCAAAATATGAAATGTGTTTAGTTTAAATTCTAAGCCTTTCAAAATTTCTGTCACTTACACAAGATAATCATTTTTGTTGTTTGTTTGTAATGTTAGTTGGGTGGTAGGTTTTTTTTTCAATGTTATAGTTTACTGTAATCAACATTTTCTGTTTGCAATTAATTATTATCAACCCATTGAAGACGATTTGATTTCACTATAACATGCATTTTCCATAGACCCCAACACGAGTTAACTCGTACTTAGTCTCCAATGAGTTAAGTCTAGGGCTAACAGCTTGAATATTTGTTTGTTAGTAGGGTTGCTTGGTTGGTTGGTATCTTTTTCCAATTCTATAATTTACAGGAATCAACATTTCCTAATTGCAATTAATCATTACTAAGTATGGGGCTGACAGCTTCACTCTGGGTTGGGCATATTCTAATACAACCACTCTACTTGCAAATATTACTTTTCATTCATTTATCTGATGATAGAATTATCAAACTTTGCAACATGACACTTACAGACTTAAAAGAGTAAACATGATAGGAACCAATGCCTGCACATCAGCCATCCTTCCCAGCTTCCTTTGCTGCAGGAGCTCCAAGATGGCCGTCACTCGTTGCCAAGGCTGACCATCGGTCGTCGTCGTCTGGTTGGTCATCTCTTCAGTGCTGGTCTGTTTCTGCTTTTGCCTGCATGGAGTGATTTTCAACAATAGTGTTGTTTTGAATATTACAAGTGCACATGTTTAACCATTTCTATGCCAGAAAGGGCTTGGACTGCCCACAGATTACCCACAGGGTAACTTGTTATGACACTTAATGACACAATTTAACAATTTGTCAATTTTTTTTTTAAATCTAGAGATGCATGGCCCCATGTGATATTAATGTGATATGTCTCTAGCGTGTTGTAAAGAAAGACGTCCTGGAAAAACTTGCATTTCAAAGTGATTATCCAGTGCTTTAGAAAAGTGAAAAATCCATGAGTTAGCAATTTTCCCATACACATTTTCCACTATAGACTGATGTGTTGGTATAAACCAATCATCCGGTGGAGGCTTATTATCCAGGTGATATTCATTAATGTTAAAGGTAAATGACATGATTGGGGGTAGTCCTCAACTTGGGGTGAAACTATTCTAGAATCAAGTAAACTATGCAAGGATTCTCCTGTGAAAATCTTGTAGTCAAACGTTGACTCATTCTAAAATAACTAACGTCAACATCCCTTGTGGTAGGCAAACCTGCTGTGTGGTTCTCTATGGGTCCTTTTTTAGTGTGCCCCGATAGAATTAAAATACAAGTATGTTCATGCTTGATTCTCCTTAAGTAAACAAATTAGAGACAAATCCTTCCAGCTGGGAGATCCACTCCAGCTGGTGTATAGTTAGTATATATTTCAACTCATTTGGTTCTTGAGGCATTTTCTAGAGTTCCCAATCATGTCACTAACCTTTAAAACTTTTGCATTCTTGAATGACTGACTGACTGAATGAATTAATGAAAAATAAGCAGATTATACAAAATCTATCCACACTGACCTGGCTCTCCTAACCTCCTTCACACTCTTCAGTTGTTGGCTTGGTGTAATCTTGTTCAACTCCACAGCAATCTGACCAGCTGAAATTGGCAGCTGTGTTTATAAAATGGTCAATACAAATAAATGATTGTAAATAGTGTTATAGTACAAGTGCCCAAGAAAAACCTCAGTTCCTTTTACCTTGTAGGTAACTTCACTTTAGTAATTTGTTAATATACAATTCTAAATTGACTCCACTGGGGCAATTTACTATAAACAAGTTAACTTTCCATATGCCTCTAACACACGTTTGCAGTATGCACTGTGGTCCTAAATCTGCGCACCCTACATTTCACACAAAAAAATTGCACGCAATTCAATAAAAAGTTACCAAATGATGTTTCTTATATCATGACGCATATCTGAGGAATAAAACTGTGAAATTTCCAGGAAAAAACTCACTCTTATTATATTTTTGAAGACGATTTTGTCAATATGTCATTCAACTCGGTCGCATAAAAACAGTTTCCTAAACCTATGCACATGTGCATTGGCTATGTAATTTGTGTGGAGCGGTGATTTGCGTGAGCGCATCAACAAATTTCGAATTTCGGGAAACGGTGTGTGTATTTTTAAAAAATAGCTATAAATCATGAATGATTATTTCATTTATTATATGTTTGTACCAATTAAATGGTAATTTGAGTGTGAATTTGTGGTTTTGCAGAGTTAGGACCCGTGCAGATTTAGGGCTCTTGACCATACAAATACAACCCTTTCAATGAGTGGTATTAAAATAAAAAGTAAGACAGTACGTTTATTACTTTATTACACTTTTACATAGTGGAGAAGCAGCCCTCACTAGGCTTCATTGCTCATATAGTTGATGGGTTAACATTGGATATTTATCACATTGTTTGTAAAATGGGAAAAATGTACATTTTCTTTACATTTGCAGACATGTATTCATTCAAAATAAATACCCTCACAAAATGTTGTAACTTCAGAAATCTTCACAACACCACAATAAAAATTACATCGTAGAAAGGGTATATTGTATTTTCAATTTTATATACAACGTTTGTACCATAAATTTTCTGTCATTGTGCATGAGTAAAGAGCTATTTGAAGATAACACTACACTCAAAAAGTTGTTCAATGTGGCACTTTTCAAAATACTTGACAAGTTACTAGTTTAGGTAATCAGTTATCAAACTGAGAAATTCACTAAAATGACACACAAAGTGAATAAATGCACCTATGTAAACACAATACACAGAACAAATTCACCTTCTTGATGACTTTTCCGATGTGGTTGGCCACCAATGATTTTTGAGTATCCACCTGGAGGTCAATCAGTTTGGCCAGTAACATTTGCTGGATGTCAGCTGAGGGCAACGATGAGAAGAAACTGGACATCACCTGCAGCAAGGCAGAATAAATCAGAATGAAAAAGAACAATCAAACAAATTTGCAGAGAGAATGATAGTACAGTGGTATCTGCTTAATAGGGTAACATTTAAAGGGGTACTCCTGTTAAATGGGTAAATTTTAGCAAAACATTTATGTTTATTATTATTGAAATTTTCTCCATTTAATAGGGTATTCCTGTTAAATGAGTAGAAAATGCCTTGCAAATGCCTACCCAATTAAGAGGAGACCACTGTATTTGAATAATTTTAGTAGTAGTTTTTGTATATAATCGTAAGTATCTACCTCCAGAATATAAGATCAAATACCTACACTGTTTATTTTGATAACTCAGAAAAAAAGAATGACCTAACTTGACTTGAACCACTAACCTAACGCTTTATGGGCAGTGGTACCACCACCAGCCTACCCTGGGTGAGAGCAACGCCACATTAAACCAGACTCAAGCATCTGGGAATTAAATTCCACTTGTCATACGCAATGAGCTGAAATAATTTATTTGCATGGGGTTTCATACTTTTAACAAAATCAAACAGTAGATTCCTGACATATCAAACTGATACACAATATATCCAACACTTATGTACCCTAAGCTGTCACTGTATAATTGGCCTTTGACCTCAGAATGACATACCTGCTGCAGTGCCACAGTCTGGGGTAACTCTAGACCAACACAGACCTGAGCATCTTTGGACAGGGCCTAACTATTTAATTGAGCTTTTGACCAAAATACATACCTGCACTGCACAGTGCCACTGTTCTGAGGCTGACTCCAGACCGGGACAGACATCAGCGTCTTGGGACAGGGCTTTCAGGAACAGGTCCCGACATCGTTGGTCCGCCATCAGACCGGCCGTACCAGGAGTCACGTGACCCAGGATGTGATGAAGACAGTGGGTGAGGTCAGCGGGGAGGGGCGAGGTGGAGGATTTGGTCAAGAGGTCACTGAGCATGCCCAGAAGAGATGAGAGCACAATCTGTAGAGTAGAAGTTAACAAATTCACACAGTAAGTGCTGTAAGTGTAAGTCACTAAGTGATTATAGATCTGAATGTTATATTGTTTTCCGACAACACTGTTCAGCAATTTATTGTATATCTATCTAGTATGTAAAAAGCAGTTGAAGATACCATATCACTTCAATTTACTGAAGAGTGAAAAGATAACATCATAGCATTGCTGACCCACAAAAAAGATGATAAATATACAAAACACAGTCAAGAACAATGACCACTAGTTTAGATTTTGGAAGTCACTGTAATCAACGTAAATACCTAATAATGGCTTGGGGCAGTCAACATCAATGACTGTGAAGTAATAAACTAAGAGACCTTTTCAAGACAAGATTATGAAAGAAACATGTACACCTAAAAACTCTCCATAGTTTCTCAAAGTTTACTATTATACACTTCAGATTTCAGATTTCATGTTTTATTGTCCAAAGAAATGGAAATTCATTTTGTATACATGGATATAACATATAAATATAATATATCAATAATACAAATATATGCATTATTCTTTGCAAAATAGCTGAGAGAATTCCCCAAAGAAGGTCACAGGTCAAAGGTCAGGAGGTCATAAGGTCACTTACTTCAGAATCCACCTGTTCTAGTAACCCAAGAAGTGTTTTCTGAAGATGATGAGGTATGGTGTCGTCTTGGAGACATTCTAGAATCCATTCCAGACACTGCCTGGCCTGAGTAGCACTGTCAGTCTTGGCCACTGGACTAGTTGTGCTCTTCCTCTTCTTGGAGGGGGTTTTGCTGACTGCCGGTGCCTTGTTGGCCTTCATGAGCAGAACACCTAAAGCCTTTGGGTACAAAATTAGAGATGTATGTTTTCTGTTATTTCCATAACCTGTAACAATGTCATGAAAACCTGGGGAGTTTTGGGTTAACCTATAACAATATGTGAAGTTCTCTTTCTGAATAAACATCTGATTCCCTGAAACAATTGTGCTTCCATGCTAGTATTCCTGTTAAAATATTAATTTTGCTTTGCAACCATTGCTTACTGGTCAAATATCAAGGTAACAATGGAGTTATCTAAAATCGACTGTCATCATACTAATATCTCTTTGCAAATGATAAGAATAAAGCGATCATGTTCCTGCAAAAATATTACATGAAAAGGTTACCTGAAACATAAAAATTCAAAACAATTTTGAATCTTCATGATCAGTTAACTCTTTCCATACAACACTAGTCAAAATACAACATTTCAAGTTTCTTGTCTTGTTGGGAAAACACTTCAAACACTAATTACATGAAATGGTTACCAGAAACCTAAAGATTCAAAATGATTTTAAATTTCCTATACAGCACTAGTTAAAATACAACATTGCAAATTTCTTGTTTTCGTTTTCCTTGGGAAAACACTTGAAACACTACATGAAAAATGGTTATTTATTCACAGCGAACAATCAGTGAGAGACAAGATTTACAACAGAATATATCACGTTGAAATTGATTTCTTCACCAAAGTTGTTAAAATGATTTAGGGTTTCTACTATTCTTGTGTCAAAGCACTCCTTGTCTTTCTTCATCATCATAATAACAAGGAAAAGTACTCTAAAATGTCAAATTAATGGGGATGGTAACCTTTTTTTTATCTGAAACTGAAAAAAACCTACCCCCCCCCCCCAAAAAAAAAAATATTCATATTACTTTTGTAAAGCAACACAAACACTGCTCCATGTGTGGGAAAAGGGGGTTCATTTTAAAAAAGAATTTGAATGAAACCATCATTTAAAACACTTAAACCTCCAATATTTCAATTCTTCAAACAAACTTCAATTTCAATTTTTGTCACATGATCAAATTCTCCTATATTTTTAAAAATTCTGAATCAACAACTTAAATAACTTGATATATCAGGCAAATAAAGTTTGTATATAATACCATTTAAAAAGGGCAATTCCACATACACACACACACACACACACACACACACACACACACACACACACACACACACACCAAAAGGCAATCAGCCATATACTTATTTGAAAACTATGACTGATTGATTATGCACAATAAGTTATACTGAATACTACATGATTGTATTTATTCATAGACATTTTAAAATACTGCAGTTCTCTACAAGTTCCAGGAATAGCTGTTGCTGTACCTGTCGTATGTATTCAGAATCTGTCGTCAATTCTTCGGATCTCTTTACCAGACGCTGAACAAGCCAATAGTATGGAGATGCACCGTCGTCATGGTGATGATCCTTTACCATCTGCAGACACTGGAGGGCGCACTTTCTGACTGGTTCCAGGGGACTGGTAAGTGCCATCAGTAGAGAGGGGATGACTAGAATAAATTAATAGAAGCACAAATTTGATGACTGTACACATTGCAGGCACTGGTTAACATTGTAGATGGCCCATTAAAAAAATCTGTCAAATTTTTTGATATCTGCATTTTGGAAGAGAAAACTTTTACACAGTAATGCTGTCACTAGCAAAATATGTACAAATAGAACATTGGCACTTGAATTAGTTATGCCCTGTGCACAAAAATTCTTATACACATCAGTCTATAGGGGAATTAATTTCCCATTTTATATATTACAAACTATATGGCCAGGGATAAACTTATACAACATCTTTTGTTCAGTGCAGATTCTTGAGTGCAATATGAAAATCTAAATGTAATTTTGAGCATGAATTTTCTCCAAAAAATCTATTTGCTAATAAAGTCCTTATTAATTATTCCTGCTTTCACACTATGTCATGCCCATTGATGCAATTCCTCATGAAAATCATGCACTTTCCACACATGGATTCATGGAAAAAATCTAATTTAGTTGCTCCATACTACATTATGACATATCAATTAACACCAACATCAATGAAAATCATGAAATCAATGACAAACCAAATCATAAATACAAATAGAGTTGACACTTGGTTTAAAGCCAAAATGATTTATGACTGATGAAATTATTTCCATGATGGCAACAGAAGGCTTTTCAAGTGCAAAAACTCAAATGCATGTATTTATCATAAATAAATTTTTGCTGTAAATATACAGAAAATACTCACTGGTACTGTCTCCATCAAGGATAGCTGACATGGTTTCCATGGTAACGGAGCCAAGGGTCACGGCTGCCACATTCAGACATCTTACTTGGAAGATGGGTGAGGGATGGAATCCCATTGGCCGAGAGGTCATCACGTGACCTACCCATCCGACACTGAGCAGCTTCAGGAAGGTTGTGACATCAGCAAAGTGATGCTAAAAAAACAGGGTCAGACCAGATAATAAAATATAGGACATTTAGGATGGGAGGCTTTTTAAACGTAGCAAGCATCATTTGTATGTTTATAGCATTTAGAAGAAACAATATTTGCAACATGTGATCTTCTCAACGCATGGGCTCAACACATAACTAACCTGATCAATTCAGACTATAGTACAAGTAAACATACCCATTCAATATTCTTGAAGAAAAGTTAACCCAACTGGACACTATATTTTACCAAGTCGGTCTTTGAATAGTATGTATACATCAGTAAATAGCACAATATAATGTAAGTTAAGCACCTCAATAAGTGATCAACTGATATTAGCAGTGGTATGAGTGATAGATGAACATTAATTTATACATTTATTTATGTAATCTCTATATGGAAAAAAAAATATTGATAGTTCTCAATATGTTCAAATATTGCACAAGTTATTTGTATGATAAGCTCATTTTTTTTTACACATCAAAATGCAAGCTGTGTAAATTCAGAGGATCTTTTAAACAAATCCAAATTCTGGAGAAAGCTCCAAGATTTTAAGCTCAGGAAGTCAGGAACCAAAGTGCTAAAATCACATGGCACATCAAGGATTAAAACCACAGGCTAACAATGACCACAGTTAAAAAAATCTGAGCTACATGATTCCCCATGCTACCAGACTGTGTCTTTGATAAGGTCTAAAAATGAAGCCCTGAAAAAATTGTATTTCAAAATGATTAGTTGGTACTTTAAAAAAGTGAAAATCGTAAGTTGCCCGGATTCACCTGCCCATTTCTTCCCATAGACTTACTGTGTGTACACCAAGGCTATTTTCTACTCGCCCCAAGTATTAATTGTTTATTCATGCATAACTTGCCATTGGCAGCGTAACTTTCAAAACTTCTGTATTCTAGGGTGTTTATTTGTCCATTTGAACACTACTATGTAGCTCAGATATCAAAGTTTGACAATTTTTTAAATTGAAGCTTCAAAATGTTAACCTATCACTTTAAATTTCACACTATTACGAGATAAGTAGGTGGTAAATGAGTAGATGTTGATAGCTCAATTTTAGTGAAAATGGAGTTAACCCATTTTGCGATCAAACTCTTCACGTGTTCTCACCGTCATCATAGTCTGGATGATTCTCCTGAAGCCTTCCCCTGCCTCCTCCTTCAGTCGACACTCGGCAGCCCCATGGGTCAGGAGGTCAAACAGCTTCAGCACAAAGGTCACATATTGACCTTTAACATCATCAGGACCCACAGATGGAATCCACCATTTTGTACCTGGGTGGAAAGTAACATCATTTTGTAATACACAATAGGTGAAAAAAAATGTGAATAGGATCGTTGTACCTATCTCAAGAGAAGATTGGGGAAATGTCCAATGACTCTGCTTCAATAAATAATTACCCTAAAGGCTATTCAGCCATACAAACTTTCTTATGGATTACTTACTGAAAATGGATGTCATTAATTTACAAACCTACTTAATTATATGTTTGCAAACTTATGGACTTTCATTGCAACAAAATATTATCTTGAAATATAGCAAGGGGTGCTGGTGATAAATTATCCAAAAAGATAATGAAAATGTCAGCTATAGAAAACCCAGTGATTCACCATTAGTTAACTACAGGTTGGGCAAGCAGTTACTCATCAAGGATTTGCAAGTATGAACTTGTAGTTTCAAACTTACGGACTTCCATTACAACAAAAATTTATCTTGAAAATAAAGCAAGGGATGATGGGTGAGAAATTATCCAAAAACATACTGAAATGTCAGCTTTTAGAAAACCCACTGACCACCATTAGATTCAGTTATAACTACAGGTTGGGCAAGCGCATTTATTCTTAAAGCCAAGTTAGTTTTGGGAATTTCTTGTTATTTGAAAGCTTTATGCCCCAAAGTCATAACCCTGCAATAATAGATTCTGAATGTCTTTAGTTTTTTTTTATTAATTAATGAAAATCTCGGGGCGGACCCCAAAATTACATATATAGCATCTAAAGGGTTAAAAAGGCTTTAAAGGTTACATGTGTTATTACCTCATCTGAAAGAGCAGACTCAACTCTTTCAGATGAGGTATAACTCATTATAACCTTTTTAACCCTTGGATGCTATAATGTAAAATATAGTCAAAAAGTCGGGGCGTCCCCCCGACATTTTTCATGAATTAATTAAAATAAAAAACCCAAGACAAAAAAAGTTATATGAGTTATACCTCATCTGAAAGAGTTGAGTCTGCTCTTTTCAAGATGCAGGTATTAACACATGTAACCTTAAAGCCTTTTTAACCCTTTAGATGCTATAATGTAAAATTTGGGGGTCCCCCCGAGATTTTTCATTAATTAATAAAAAAAAACGAAAGACATTCAGAATCTATTATTGCAGGGTTATGACTTTTGGGGCATAAAGCTTTCAAATAACAAAAAATTCCCAAACTAAACTTGCGCTTTAAGGATTTGCGAGTATGAACTTGTAGTTTCATACTTATGTACTTTCATTGCAGCAAATATTATCTTGAAATAAAGCAAGATATGCTGGTGATAAATTATCCAAAACATACTGAACATGTCACTTTTAGAAAATCCAGTGATCCACAATTACATTCAATTATAACTACAGGTTGTGCAAGCAATTAACCACCAAGGATTTGCAAGTATGAACTATGAGTACAATTTAACTCTAAACGTGCTAGAGGATTTAAACCTCTGTTGACTTTATGTGAATTATTTGGTGCAGATCTGTGACTTTGGCCCATTGAGAGCTAAGATTATGTTTTTGAGCACATCAAGTAAATAAACTATAATCATTCATAATGTAAAGATTCACAGAAATTTTCACTTCTTCCAAAACTATTTGTTGAGATCTTTATTGGTGTTAATTATTACACCATCATTTGGCGGTTTTGGTGGTGAAACTGCATAAACCTCAGGACATTCATAGGGATAACACATTATATCGTCGCTTGTCTGGCAGAAGGGCCCTAGCATATGTTTCTGGCAAAAGGTCTTTAACAGTTCATTGTCTCTCGCTTTAAAACCATTGGCTCTTTTCACATAAAATCAAAGTAGTATGATATTTTTAGATCCTTCCGTCAGCCTGTTAAGTGCAAATATCATTCTCAAATTAGAGAAAATTTACTGTTAAGGCCCTTCTGCCAGACAAGCGACAATATCAAGTTGCTTTGAATAGAGTGTTTTCCATCACTTTTCTGCTGCTATTGAAAGCAACATTACATCTTTTTTGCCATTTCTTTCTCATGATCTTACTCCACCAGGAACCAAAGATCCCGCTGACGGTGCCAACGACA
>JZLH01S0601956.1:21646-41196 GCA_001188425.1 Eucidaris tribuloides
ATTTCCCCAACTTTTCTGCTGCTATTAAAAGTAACTTTACAGCTTTTTCCCCATTTATTTCTCACAATCTGCTCACTGGGAGCCAAACACCGAGCTGACGGTACCAACGACATCACCAGGCTTTCCAACCCCCACAGCATGGCATGCACCTGGGATGTGTGCAGGTACACAGTGCCCTCCACCAGGTGCTTTAAATATTTCCCTGACTTTTCTGCTGCTATTGAAAGCAACTTTACAGCTTTTTCCCCATTTATTTCTCACGATCTACTCACAAGGAGCCAAAGACCCCACTAACGGTGCCAACGACATCACCAGGCTTTCCAACCCCCACAGCATGGCATGCACCTGGGATGTGTGCAGGTACACGGTGCCCTCCACGCGGTGCTTTCGCTTCATGGCCAGCAGGTCGGTCAGATGGTTGTAGATCTGGGGAGGGAGATCGTCTGATGGAGCAGCCACTGGCTGCATGGCGTCATCTGGCTGTTCCGACTCTTTATCATCACCCTTCTGTAAACGAAAACATATGCAAAATACTTCCTGAATATCTATCTCTCCAGAAAAATGTCTGCAATGTACATACGTTGCTAACTAGATTAATTGCACATGATTTTGAGAAGTGTAACATGTAAATGACGAAGAAAAAAAATGATAAAGTGTATGACAATTCATAAATCGAGCATCGTAATTGCCCCATTGTTGTGATAGTTTTGCTGAGTTGCTATGAACCATTTGATTGGCCTTGTGGATGCTGGCTGTTTTGGTTGGCTGTTGTTCATATTTGCATCTTATATTCCCCCTGACAGGATTGTTCAAACACAAAGCAAATATATCTCCCCCACCCCCCCCCCTCCCACCACCCCCAACAGGCATATTGTAGAACAGCAGCCTATTGGGAGAGGGGGGGGGGGAATGAATCAACAAAACTGGTTTTGTCAAAGATTTTTACTCTTTTAAGGCTCTAAAAGATCATTTTAAAGTATATTTCTTTCTGGGCTTAATTTTTAGGCATTATCAGAGACATTTATAGCTTGGAAAATTATATAGCTCAGATTTAAAACTGAAAACATTGGTACATTATGCCTTTAATGTCAGCCAGTGTCCAAAGTCACCCAAATTCAGATTCAGAACATTGCAGTTATTACCTCCTCCTTCCCCAGGAGTCTGATACGTTTCTGACAGGTCATTCTGACATCCTCTTCCATCACGGCCAGCAACTTCCCGGCCACGCCCAGTTTTCTTCCGGTCTCCTCCTCAGGGAGATGCTGCAGGAGACGGAGCAAGACAGTGGTTACCAGGAGACGGTAGGCCTCGGGTCGGGAGGACTTCTCCTGCCAGAACAGCAGCGCTGATATCTGCCAAGGATAACACAGACATTACATTATAACAGACTGCAGGGTTGGCAGATTTAAATCAAGTGATTTATGATTAAATTTATATTAATGATTTTGAAAAAAATCATTAATATTAATAAGAAAAACAAGAAACTAGATGTAAAGAAGTAACTGGCCACGTGACAAAATAGTGTAACAAATTAGGCAAAAAGTCAATGAAAAGTAAAGTGTTTTTAATGATGGAATAATTTTGATACTCTCAATCAACATTGAATTACAAATTTGATATAAATCAAATAAATCTTGGTTTATTTTTAAATCAAAAAAAAAGAAATTGCCAACCCTGCACCACAGGTTTTTCTTCATAGACAGATGAAATGAAATGAATAGAGGGTGGGAGAAGGGGTACGAGAAATACTTTGTAGAAACATTTGTTGGTTGTGTTTTTGCTTGTGTGAGGTCGACTTCTGCAAGATCATCTGTACAAATATCTCTCACCAGTTTGTCTTGCTTCTCTTGCTCGAGCTCTGCCAAGTTTTTGCCGAGGGTGTTCAGGACTTTGATTGTACGTTCCCCATCTTCTATTGTCTTCTTTGAGGTAAATACTGAAAATAAAAATTCAGTAATGTTTAAAACTTGGTAAAAACAAACACAACCAATCTGGTTTCAGCTATGGAAGCATTTCAAAGCATGTGATCTTCAGGGCATTAATAGATCTATGATATAGGTCTATCAAACAATGACAACAGAAAAATCATTAATGCATTATTGAAAACATACACTGTCCTGACATATTGCATGCCCTAAAGTGTTTTTACTTATGAGAATTTATTTTTTATTTTTTATTTTTTTTGGGGGGGGGGGTGCCTAGCTTTTGCCTTATCTGATGTACACAGTATTATTTGTTCAGAAATTTATTTTGGCTAGGTTTAATGTTGCTTCCTATACGTACATGAGAAAGCTGCACTTTTCAAAACACTGAAGGAGAATTATTACCTGAACCCAAACTATCCTCTGTCTCTAGAACTCTCATCTTTTATGGAGAGCTTTTGGGGGATACAAAAGATCAGTGGTTATAACATTGAATAATATACTAATAGCGCAGTTATCAGAGTAACAGTTGATCTATGACCTACTGATCCCCCCAAAAATAATAATTTACTTCTATTAGTCTACACTTTGTAATTTATATTTAATCTCTTCACACTAAATCAAACATACTGGGATTTACAAGTGTAATATTTATTCTGAGATAATTATTATGCATAAACTACCCCGGGTGCAAATCTAACAAGTTCTAATTCCTACTTGTAGATTTCCCAGTCAGGATATGTACATGTAGGTCAACACCTGTTCAGGTTGGTTAATGTTTAACAGGTGTGATGGCAGTAAATCTAGTCAGAAAGACATTCCAACTTGTTTACAACTTTATTGTAGATTTCTATGTTCCATCTGCATTCCAATTCTTTCTTTTATGTAATTTTTTTTTTCACAAGGGAGAACACCTGTCCAGTAAAGTTAATTTTTAACAAACCAATAATAGCACAGCTGATCAGAGGAACATTCCAACTTGTTTACAACTTCATTGTAGATTTCTATGTGCCATTTGGGTTCCGATTCTTTCAACTTGTACATTTCTTGCTTTTCAAAGGGGTGAACGCCTGTTCAGCAAAGTTGATATTTGACAGACTGATATGGTAAAGCCATTCAAAGGAACATTCAAACCTGTTTACAATTTCACTTCAGACTTCTTCATTGCAAATGGGTCAGTAGCCACGAAAGACAACATTTAATCCTTTGGGGACGACGGGCTTGTACAGAAGCCCAGAACATCTTACACCAAATATCAGTTTTCTTCATTTATACAGGTCATAATATATGTTTAATGGGATAGAGATGTTTGTAGGCAATGTAATCTTAAGTTTAGTGTAAAGGTTCGCATATTTTCTGGAATTTTGAGGCAGCCAGTTGTCCCTGAATGTGCCATTTGCTGGGCTTATGTACAAGCCCGTCGTCCCCAAGGGGTTAAGCATTATTTCATGCAAGTAACTTTAAAGTTATGTATATAAAGTACACATTTTAAGACATGAGAAAGCAGTTGGATAGTTTGTGTAAATGAATGCACGACAAAATATATTTGATTACATTCTTGAGCCAATTATTACATTTTGAAATGTAATTTGCATAAATTTTGTACAGGAGGCACATACGCAATTAGCAGAAGTGCACTTATTTTTCTGAGAAAAAAATTCCATTTTTGGTGTTTCTACTTTTCCAGCAGTAACGTGTGCATTGGCGCCCCTTTCACATTTAAAGCCCAAGTATAGTTTTGGTCAATCAGACAATATTTTTGTCCATCTTCCACAAAGTATTCTATTGTCACGCCAGATATTGGAAAACAACATCAAACCTACTAAAAATGGTTTATAGTGACAAATTATGAGGTTTGAATTATAAGAGAGCATCTAGCAGTATGTAAATTACGTACTGGAAATTTTGAGTAATTTCTAAAAAACGGGAGAGTTTCAGAGCAGGCAATTTTCAGGGCATTGATAGATCATATAGGTGTATCTGAGTGTGATCAATTAATGTCACGGACGGACATTTTAAAAAATGACCATCATTGAAGAGCTAAGGAAAAAAAAGTGACAAGATATGAAGGGTCGCTACATGATTTATTGTGGAGGCTATCACTAGAGGTACTGAGTAATGCTAAACTTTCCTTAGGCCTTCAATAATGAGCATTTTTGGAACTGTCCGTCCGTGACATGAACTGATCACACTCATCTAAAAAAACATAATTGCAAAGAATTTCATTTTTTACCATTTACCAAAACTATACTTAGGATCTAACATGAAATTAGTTCAGGGGATAATCATCCAGGCTGTAATTTTTCACGGGGGGGGGGGGAGGAGTTTTCCTAGAACCCCCTATAATCTGGCCATTGCTTCCTAAATACACCTACCTGCTTTCAGACCCCTAAACATCGGATGAGTCAGCACAAGATGAGAATTACGAACCAAATCCACAATGCCACGTTCCATGTCAGAGCTATCATGGGCACTCGTGAACAAGCATGGTATTGCTATGGCAACCGCCTCCTCTGCGAGGTGCGGGCCTTTGGACAGCAAAGTGCAGCTCGTGATGACTTTGAGGGCTCCCTTGGCTACTGTGTTCCTGTAAATTTAGAGAGAGGAGATACGAGGAATCATGCAAGTAATAGGACTGATGTAATACTAATACACCTATCAATTGTAAGACGACCCCTCTACCCCCGGGAATGGTGCGTCATGGGTGGGTCATTTACCAACAAATAATGATGTACGGTACCATCATGGAAGCATTTGGTCCGTCACAGCATGGTGAATGGGGTGCATCAGTTTGTATACGTTTAAATAGGCCTAGGCACAGTCATTGTAAGAAAATGGTCCGTCATAGTCGAGACACACAGGTCCGTCATGGTATATGAAAATCCGACTCACGTTTGACAAGTGACGCACCATTCCCAGGGGTCGAGGGGTGCGTCTTACAATTGATAGGTGTATAACTGAATGCAAAGTAGTGTCAGGCAGCTCTGATAGACTTAATGATTATCTCTTACTTTTAATATCCAACTCCATAATGGACCTCTTTGTAATGTTTTCTTGTAAATTTGTAACCTCATGCTAATTATTACATACATGTATAATTTACTATAAGTGTTTGTGGAGTTTAATCTGTGTATTAATTTTATTATGATCTTAAGAATTTTCAATTATTTCAATCTTTGATCATATTAGTGTGATCTTTCTGAAACTTTACATGGTCTATTTGTCTGATTTTTTTTCAACTTTTATGCAAAATATTTGGCTACCAGGTTGGAATTCACCTTTAAAGGGGAATGAAACCCAACATATATCTGCATGAAGACTATACAGAATAAGGGAAATAAAACAGTGAACATTTGAGCAAATTTGGTTGAACCATTCAAGATTTATAAATGTTGAAAGCTTATCAAATCCCCATTGTGGAAGATTCTTAAAAAGGCAACTCTGCAACTCTTTTGTAACGAGAGTATGGAGAACTCCCAATTAGTTTTATATATCAATTTTCACCTTTAAAAAAATTCATTTGAAAAAAGAATTTCCTCTTGCTTGTTGTTTGTCAGGAATGGGTCACATTCTCAAAATGGTATCATGAAAAAATGACAATTTCATTTACTGTTTTTTTAATTCTCTGAATGCAGAAATATCTCTAGTTTTATTCCCATTGAAGGGAAGTGGTTGGAATCTCAAACAACCATCCTTACCAGTTATTTTTAAGTCTCCGTTTCCATCTAGTGATGAGTTTTTTCAGGGCATCAAACAGGGGCTCAATAGGAAGAATCTCACACAGGTACTATAGAACCAAATGTAATGAAGAATTCATGAACATCTAAAAATAAACGGTTGAAGTTAGCACAATACATAAACACCAGTTGGATACTGTATTTGCAATAGCCTAAGTATCGTTTTAATCAATCACAAAAAAGGTTCATCAATTTTTTGCACAAAGTAAAGTCTGGGCCCCCAGACTTTTTAGTTTTCGATAACTTCTAAAAAGATTGAAGCATTTTGTAGCATATGATTGAGGGGGGGGGGGTGGATTGAATAATAAGATTTTAAATTTAAATGAATTAATGCACCGAGACTTGAAGCACCAATTAAAGAAACTATAAAACATTGTGGAAGCCCCATTTAAAACAAAATTGTCAAACTATGCTATCTGACATATCTGACAGTGTTTGAAAGGACATATAAACACCCCTACAACAAATACTTCAGGCAGTTATGCTGTCACTCATAAAATATGTACAGATACAAATCGGCACATGAATTACTGACAGCTGACGAAAATTTTGCAACACAGCAGTCTATGGGGGAAAACTGGAATGGTCGCTCAAGGATTTTGACCTTTTGAAAGCACTTAATGATCATTTTGAACTGCAATTTTTTCAGGGCTATAGTTTTAGACCTTACCAGAGACACTGGTAGCATGGGGAATCAAGTAGCTCAGACTTTTGAAACTGGAAACATTGTTATATGCCTTTAAGAGTCTGTCGAGCATGCTTATAAAACTTTTATCTGTATACGTCTATCTTCCATGTGGACAAACTTGTGTAAAAAAAAATTAACAAAAGTACCTCATCAATTTGTAGTACTGCACCGATGACGTCTACAGAGTCATCTTGAAGACGTTGGAGTAAACTCTCCTGAAGAAAGGAGTCCATCGTTTCACCCTAGAAAATATCAGCATGAGAAAAATATGTTTTACAAAAAATAATGCACACTAAATTTGTCATCATCTATAATCATGAAAATTAAATTAATCTTGATTCTTTTATATAAATAGCAGAATAAATTAAGTTAGCCTTCAATCATGAGAAACAGCATATATTATCATGACTGCAACAACACACTTTCAATTGCGCTGTGACTATCATATCACACAAAATGGCGACTCATGTGATTCAAATCTTTTATTTTTCATGGAAGAACAGCAAAGCCAGAGGGACAGATCAGTAAAAACACATTAAAATTCAATCAAATAACCATTATGAATACGAAGAGAGGTAGTAAGAAAGAGATTGTGATGTAATAATACAAACAAATAGTGGGATTATTGCCACATTCCTCTGCATTTTTAACCTCATTTTACTGAATTTTTTGACAGCAGTGTGTAGTCCCGTGTATTGAAAATTTTGTTTTCACTTTATATCATGTTTTTTTCTGAAAAGTGGTTGATAACCAACCAGTTTCTTGTCCAAGTTATCAGAACATCAAATAACTGGTATAATACAGCCCCTATTTAAGGATTAGGGTTGGGGTAAAGTTTTTGAGACTTGAAGATTGATATTGTAAGAATGAAACTGACTTACCTTTGCAATGAGAGCTCTGATATGATTGACAGCCATTTTCCTTACATCAGCATTGGCATGGTTTAGACTCAGCACCAGGCTGGTGTTTGCCTGTGGGAGAATCTGCACAAACACAAAGTCTGTATTCACAAGGAAGGTTCACCTAAAACAACCATGTTTAAAGCTAATGTCTGATTATGGGAAATTAATTGTGTAATATATGACTGACTAAACTGAAATAAAACAAGCAGTGAAAATAATGGTAATATTATCAAAATGATAACATCTTACAGATTTTGCCTTCCTGGAGGTGTAATACTAATCTTGACATACCTGAAGTGATTATTTTATTTTCCCGAAGTGTGCAGCATTGAAGAAAAACTGTCTCAGGGGAAAAGTACAATTTCCAGGGTAATGTCAAAGTGTTCTACCATATATGACAATGATAGACTAGGCAATATCTGTTATATTCTATTGTCTATATAGATGCACACATTATTCATTACAATGTATATGGCAAAGCCCTGGACCATCATTGCAAACATGGTAAAATCTATATGATTGAAAGTGGTTAACTCTACCCTAAAACAAAATAGGAGGGACTGTTAATACCACTTTCTGAGAAATATGCACAAACCTTTTAATACATGACTTGCTTTTCCAGAATATATATCATATAGACCGAAGTGTACTTGAATTAAAATATCATGTGTAAGCTAACCGCATTTGTGAAATAAATACTAAAGAATCAAAGGTAAAATGAAGATGTTGAAAGACAAATGGAGTTTGAACCCTATTTGTTGGCAAAAGCAAAACACCATTTCCTGAGAGTGGGGATAATACAGCTATCACATGACTACCCTGTGACCAATAAGAATGTTGCTGTTCTATTATGCAAATGAGGACTACCTGGTGTTTTGCGCTTCCCGAATACATCGCCACAAACTCCTGGATGAACTCCTGTGCTTCTTGGTTCTTGTCATCTGACAGATATGACTGCAACATGAGGTCCATGGTCTCTGGGAATCTGTGGAGTAAGGAGGTGTTGGTACAGTATTCACAATTCAGTGTGCCATCATTGTTTGGCCTGAAGTGTTTGGCAAACAACCGAAGTAAAGCAAGCAACCACACGAGACACAATGCTACTTCTGTAGCTATCCATGAATGCAAATAATTTCCAAACCAAGTCCAAAACACCAAAACGAATATTCACATTTTTTATGAATATTCACATTTTTTTACTTTCACGCTAGCATCAGCAAGTGCAAAATGTGCGCAAATTTCTACACTGCAAAATATTCCATTTTTACTGTATACCACAAGCATTTTGTATACCAGAAAAACATAAACATCACTTTGACTTTATCCAACAATGCACCGTAATATTTTGTGGATTTGAGCCCTCTTGTCATAAGCTAAGAATTGGAAACAAAGGAGAAGCAAATAAAACTGAAAATACCCAACAATTTTCAAAATTGTGCCTACCAAGATTGACATATTTTATCTTGCATCCCTTCACTTTTATTTTCATTATCTATATAACTTGAACTGGATAAACTTTTATAAATTGAGTTGATTCAATCAATAACAACAGTGAATAAGCAATTATTAAGCAAATTTTACTCATCAAACACAATTGTTAGCAACACCCTGTTCCTCACCTCCTTTCCAGAGCCTGTACCACTGGGGAAATCCCTGATCTCAGTTGACCATTGACCTCTTCACTTAGCTCTTCACAACTGGCCGATACAAATCCATGGAGCAACTTACTGTAGGGTGACATCAAGACACATAGAGAAGATACTTTTCATTTAAACAACTCAATGTGTTAACCCGTTTGGAGATGATTTGATTTCACTATAACACACATTTCCACAGACCCCAACACGAGTTACATGTAACTCGTACTTAAGTCTTCAACTGGTTAAATTGTAATAGTTCTTTGCCTGGTATGACAGACAGTCATACAGTCAGACACACAGATATACAACATAATCTTTCTGGTGCATTTGAGGGGAAATTCTTGTTCAATTTAAAAAATACATTGATAAGCTACCCTGATAGGAATAGAACTTCCATAAAGACAGGATATAGTTTGGTAAATGGTGAAATATGAAATGTTTTCCTATAGTGTTTCTTGACAGACCTATATCATCTATAAATGCCTTGAAAAAATCACACACTGTGGAATGCTTCCATTTTTGACAAATATGTGAAAAATACAATAGTCAAGGGCCCTGGATTTTTTTGTCACAGGAAAAGTATATAATCATATCCGCTTCCTGGTGATTAACAAAATCATATGTCATTCTAAACAATGTTGGTGGGTTTAGTATAATTTTCTGATGTCTGGGGTGATAGCAGAAGATTGATGAAAAATTTGTCTGACTGACCAAAACTATACTTGGCCTTTAAATATACCATCAAAGACAGTAAAACAATTGGACACAACAACTGCATATTTCTATAATGTTATGTCAAACAGCTCACCAACAGTTTATCTTTTGAAAAAGTTTACAGTATGATTGTTTTCTCCAAATTTTATACTGTTTGCTTATTCTGCCCCCCCCCCCCCATGACAAAAGGGCATAACTGACATTTTTTTTTTCAAAATTGAGTTATATAGTGTAGGGGACTCAGTACATCATGTTGAACATGCAGAAAAAAAAATAATAATTAGAAGTGTCCCTTTGTTTCATAATCCGCTTGTTAAAAGGACACTGAATAGGGCTTTACGTGTTGAACAAAATACATTTTGCTCAGTATCTCCAAAACACCAAAATGTCAGTTATGCCTTTTGTCATGGGGGGGGGGAATTTTGTACATCATGTAATTGTAAAACAAGAATGCTATTTTATCTGTTTCTTACCTAGCTGTTGGCAAGATCACAGGACTCTCTACCTGAACCTCTCTCATGATACTGGACAGAATACCAAAGTAATCCACTTCCTCGCACCCCTCTGGAATATCATCTGTGTCACCAACCACTGCACTGATAGAAACAGCAGCAAGCTGTGGTAGCAGGGCCGACAGCAGAGAGGTGATGTTATGTGTTTTAGACAGCTGGCAGAGGTTGTGCAGAAACTGGGGCATGCTGCAAAGCTGAAAGATAACTCTGAAATCATAAATAATAAATAATAATAAATAAATGAACAAATAAAAGATAATAATCACAAGATTTAGCACATGAAGTCACTAAAAGAAATAAATAACATCCTTTGAAATTTATTTACCCAATGATTCTAAACAAAAATTTCAGGGATTTACTACAACTCTGTATTAAGCACAGTTTATAATTTTAATTCTTTAAAACAATTCATCATTAAATTAATACATGAAAATTTCAATAAACATCTATGTTAAGTACTTGCAGTTAAGACTACAATGGTTATTCAAGAAGCTTTCACAAATTTATTGTTTTTGTTTCTTTCGTTGATAAAATCAAGATTTACTTAACACAACAGCAGCACCATAGGGGAAAATGAAAAACTCTGATCCAGTACAGCAATAGATAAATGCTTTAAAGTTCCCGATTCATTGTTCCTTCATCAAGATAATGAATTTACACTTACTTGCCAGGCAGTTGCTTGAGATTCTGTGTTTGACACAAGACAGCAATGGAACCAAGCATTTCTTGTACCGTATCTGGTTTCACGTACTGTAGAAGAATAAAGAACAAAAAGCAAAATAGAAGTCAAAGTAGTCTTAAAGTAATAAGCTAACATTGTGGAGCTTCAAATTACAAAAAAATTGTCAAACTTTGCTATCTGAGCTACATAGTAGTGTTTGAATAGACAAGTAAACACCCTAGAATCAGGGATGTAGTCGAGGCCGGCCTCGAGGCCGGATTTTGCCGGCCTTGGCCTTGGCCTCGGACCGAGTCACGTGTACAAAGTCTATGGGAACAATATTTTTCCAGCGGCCTCGTGACTCGGAACAGCCGGCCTCGACTACATCCCTGCCTAGAATACAAAAGTTTGGAAATTTATGCTGCTGCTGGCAAGATATGAATGAATAAACAATTAGTACTCGGGGCGAGTAAAAAATAGCCTAGATTTACACATGTTAAGTCTGTGGGAGGAAATGGGCAGGTGAATCCGGTCAACTTACGATTTTCACTTTTTTAAAGCACTAAATAATCATTTTGAAATGCAATTTTTTTCAGGACTTCATTTTTAGACCTTATCAAAGACACTTGGAACATGGAGGATTATGTAGCTAACATTTTTTTAATTGTGGTAAATGTTAGCCGGTGGCTTTAAAAGATATCTAATCTGTCCCAAGTAACTCATGTGTGCTTGATTACACACACTTACTAATATCAAGATTAGACAATATCTGAAACAATGCTTCTATCAGTGGTTTAATCACAGTGCTTTTGCACGTCTATCAAAACCAATTTCAATCACCACCTTCCCCCCCCCCCTCCCCTGCCTCAACCCCGCTCCCAGAAAGCATGTTCAGAACCAACAAGAGCATAACAAGTGCTTTGTAAGGGGTAAACAGATTCAGACCTGAAACACTGTTGGGTCAATGCTCACGCAAATCAACCAATTTTCTGACAATTTGTCAGCACGACACCGCATACTCTCCCATCGCCACCCGTCATCAATTTGTTAAAACTCACACCAAATGTTCCCCCAAGTGTCTGAGCGCGGAAAATTCCTGCAAATATTTTGGCCCAAAGTCATAAGCGTGCTAAGATATGCCAACCTAGCAACCAATGCGCACTCAAAAATTGGGCTTTACAAATTAAGCAATATTTAATGAGCTGCGTGTAGCATAGAGTAGACAGCTGGAGTATTCCATTGTCTAGAAATGGAAAGAACTTCATCGCTTTTTAACGAAAAACTGTATTATCACGTCTCACGGATTTGACCTTCGTAGTGCAGGAGGTCACCTCAAAAAATGGCCTTAAGTGTCAAGTCACGTTTTTAGAGCATGTTTGGAGGTTCCATAGCATACAACATTAAAATAGCTTCTGGACGCCCCAAATCATGTCCACTGAAGAGACTTCACTTGCTTAAGACAATCTACCAAAAATCAGTCATGATTGAGCAAAGTCGTTTTCACACAGTGCGCCCTGATTTTCTGACTTTTTTCGCAAAAATCAACCAAGTTCAAGTCAATTTCACCGCCCTTGTCCACCTAGTAGCAACACCAGTTTTTGTGTATTGGTAGACATTTATGTATATTTCAAGGGTCACCCACAAGAATTTTGCTTCCCGAGAGTTTAATGCCTAATTAACACTGTCGAAAATGGTTGTGAAAACATGAATCGAGTCTGGCATTCTACGAACTGTCTCTTTGTTTTCTCCCATAGAGCAGGCAGTCTGGAAGCGTTAGACTAAGATAAAAAATTTAGTCTAGGAAATTTAAACTAGCATGGTAGCAACCTCCACAGTTCATAGATAGCTCTGCGTGAGAATAAAGTTTGTCTGGTTTGGGGTAAGGTGAATAAAAAAACAGTCTGTGAACAAGGCCTATGAAAGCTGAATCAAAGCGTGCACATTTTTTTCCAACTTGACTCAATTCAGATGTCTTTTAGTGCAATACTGTTTCTTTTTATTTTCCTTCGGCCGCTAAATTGACGCAAATTTTCTTGACCAGAGTGTGTGTATTGTGTTTGCTACCGATGTAGTCTACATTTCCTAGACTCAATCTAGTCTACAGCTCTAAGACTGGTGCTCCCCTAAAGAAAACACAAGAAAGTCTAGAATGCCAGACAATGATTTCATGGTTTTCACAACCATTTTCGACAGTGTTATTAGGCCATTAAACCTTGCGGTAGCAAAATTTCTTTGGTGACCGCTTGAAAATATAGATAAATGTCTACCAATACCCTACAAAAACTGGTGTTTGCTATAAGGTGGACAGGGGTGAAAAATAACCTTCGAACTTGGTTATTTTGGAAAAAAGTCCAAATTCAGGTGCGCACTGTGTGAAAAACGACTCGCACAATAACGCTGATTTATGGTAGGACTGTCCTTAAGCAATGAAGGTCTTTCAGTGGACATGATATTCGGGTCCAAAGCTATGTTTAATAATGTTGTAGCTCAATGAACCTCCAACATGCTCCAAAAAACTTGATCTTGACACTTAAGCGTCATTTCTTGTGACCTCCTCGCTGCATGGCCTAGCCGAAGGTTAATCCGACTGAGTAATACATTTTTCGGGTAAAAGCGCATGAGTTCTGTTCATTTCTAGACAATGATACCCAGCGTGTCTACTGCTAACTACATGCAGCAGCATCAAATATGCTTAATTTGTAAAGCCGCAATTGTTTGAGATGTGCCATTGGTTGCTAGGCGTGGGCATTCTTAAGCAACCGCATGACTTTGGCAAAATATTTCAGAATTTTCCGTCAGACACTTGGGGGAACATTTGTGGCGAGCTTTTACTAAAATTGAGAGGGCGGTCGGGTTGACCCATTGATTGATTTGACGTGGATGACCCTTGTTTACAATTCTGTCGTTATTTGTCAGTGGCGATGTTTATCTATCAAGTTACTTAAATTTTTTTCCACCACAATTTCAATGTGGTATATTCCAACTTGCTAAAAAGGGCACATGTGGTGGAATAGTCTATTTAAAGGCAAGGTTCACCCTGACATCAAGTTGGTTTAAATAAAAGCAGAGCAATGAGAGAAACATAGTAATGAAAGTTTGGCGAAAATCCACCAAAGAATAACAGAGTTATGAAGTTTAAAGTTTAAATTGTGACATCACATGCGAGCAGCTCCCCATATATCATGTAATATAACTTCCATAAATTGCCATTTTTTTAATGGTTCATGATAATTGAATGGGGGGTTTTCACAGAAGTCATGTATGAAATAATGCTTCTGATAATATATTGAATGCACATGTACAACCATTTTAAAATTTATGAGAAAATTGCACTTTAATGAAAATTATATCAAATGACATATGGGGAGCTGCTCGCATGTGACGTCATAAATTTAAAAGTTTAAACTTCCATAACTCTGTTATTCTTTGGGGATTTTCGCCAAGCTTTCATTAATATGTTTCTCTCACTGTTCTGCTTTTATTAAAACCAACTTGATGTCAGGGTGAACCTTGCCTTTAATTATTTAGGGGTGGCAAGGCACAAACCTGGCACATGGCTTCCATCAGCGGCTCCACCAGCGTGGTTCTGAGAGTCGCCGTGACTCCCAGCTGGCAGATTATCATGTACGTCGCACCGTTGTAGTCTGCGTACTTCTGCTTCAGCCCTTTCAGGAGGAAGGGGACCAGGGTCGCCAGAAACGATTCCTTCATCCTGGTAAACGACGCAATCGCCGAGATGATGGTGGTGGCGTAGAAGGAGACGACGACGCGAAGCGAGGAATCCGACGGTTGGGTCTCCGTGTCTGATGCAGCCAACTTCTTCTGGGCCTGGCAAAATACAGTGAGTCAATCTACTCAGTAAACTCACATCAAATGATGCAGCACGTGCTACCCCGGGGTACCGTTGTACCCTGGTGTACAGCGTTGTGTAGCACCCTCTTGTGTCCAAAAAGGTATTTTCTTCAATTATGATCACTGAGATCAGTGGTTATGATGCAGAAGCTGCTCAAGTGCACAACAAAAAGACATACATGTAAACTTACGAAAAGTAAGGTGAAAATGGAGCTAAAGTTGTTATTTCCTCACTTCAAACATAACTTTTACACAGTTTTGTAACCCAGGGCACAGTGCTAAAAAATAAAGAAACAATTCAAGAATATGGCGGATTTCTATTTGGTACCACAGGGTACCATTTATGTCATCAAGTGTTAAAAAGGAAAAAGTCTTATCATTAGTTATCAATAAAGCTTGACAATGGTACTAAAGATTGTTTTGTTCTTTTAAACAATGAAAGCACTTTATAAGCCCAAGTGTTATTTTAGTCAATCAGACAAATCTTTTGTCAATCTTTCACATAGTATGGTTTTGTCATGGCAGGAATTGGAAAACAACATTAAACCTACTGAACATTTTTTATAATGACATATTGTAATTTTTTTATTATTGTTATTATTATTTTTTTATTATTGAAGCAAAATGGCAAAAAAAGTCAGGAAGCCAGCTACTTTTCTAATCTTTCAACAATTTCTAAAATTTTTAAAAACATAGAAGCTTTTGAGGAAGGGTGATTTTCAGTACATTACTATATGAAACAGGACTCTCTAATAAGGAGAAAATTTCATTTTGCACCATTTACCAAAACTTAACACTGCCTTTAATGACTGAGCTATATTATCAATCCAACAATCAGCAATGCTTTTAAAACATTTGTTTTCACTGCCTTAACTCTTTATTTGCCAAACATTTGACATTTTGTTCAGCTAATTCTTTTTACTTCTTTTTATGAGAAGTATTGGCACAAAGAGTACAATATAATCCAGACAATGCAGATTTACATGAATCTGTAAATATGAAAAATAAAGTCAGATGAATTTTCTTTCTTTACCTTGATGGCCAGCACAGGAAGTTGACACACAAAATGCAAGAAACCGTTGTCAGCAATGCAGTGGTTGATCAGAGCTAGCCTGGACAAACTCACTCCTGGCTTCTGCAAATTTAAGGGAGAAAACAACACACATCTCGTTCTAACATAATTGCACATTTTAGAAAATTCCATGGTTATTTACAATATATTTTATGGTACCATATATAGCACAATCTATCTAACTGCTACACAACAATGTATGGATATCATCTTTCAAGGTCTTAGCAGTGGCAATACGTCTAGGGGGTAATTGTGTGAGGGGAGTAGTTGTCCATCATGGTTGTTAGTTATCGAGCAGGGTAGTCCAAGGGGGCAGGGGGAGTGCCAGAGTATGATCTTAGGACATGTGAAACATCCGTCAGGGAAAATTTTCACCGCCAAAAAAATTTTACTAGCCAAACTGCAAGCCAAACGGCATCTGACAAGTGTTGGGGGGGGGGGGGGTCAAGGGGAGATGACAACCAAAAGCATTTTTTGCCCGTCCAAAATATATTTACCTAGCCAAATCACAAGCCAAACAGTATCCGACAAGCAGGGGGCAGGGGGCCGACGACAACCAAAAGCATTTTTTGCCAGCCCAAGTGTTTTCACTAGCCAAATCAACAACAAGAGGGTGCGGCAAAAATTGTTAACGGTAAAATCCCCATTATTTTCATTACTTAAAAAAAAGGGGGGGGGACTGCTACATTTCAAAATTACCTGAATGGACTCCAACCAATTCCACTTGTTCTTCTTATCCCGAATGCTGAGCAGCTGAACGACCCTGACAAAGATTTTGGTCTCATGATACGGCAGCACACACATCATCAAGTCGTCCATGTTGTAGTCATGTATGTGGAATCTGGGGGACATTCAGAGGAACAAGAAAAAGTTTAAGAATGTCAAAATGTAGAAAAAAGCTCATTGCCCCATTAAATCATTATAAAATTAATTTCACATGGTAGTAACTTATTAATACGTACTGCCCTTTGTAATGAAAAAAAGAGATAAACTGTACATTATTTTACACATTGGCTTTGGGATCCAGATGTGTTGTGTATTAACTCTGTGGAAATAAAGAGTTTTGGAGGCAACAGATAAATGAATGCATGGTTTGCAGAGAGAGAGAATTTTAATGGTCTTAGTAATTTTTTTTGTCAATATTGATTTATGTATTTATCTGTCTATCTTCAATCTATATATCTATTTATAAATTTATTTATTCTTATCTATTACTTTTTTTCTATTTGCTGTTCTCTAAGTACAATCATAAACTCAATAGGTCCATAATACAATAGATCAACGCTTGATCTTTCCACTCATCTTTGCCCTCAAACAGGTGACTGTGTATTACATATTTTTTGATTAACCCATTGGAGACGATTTGTTTTCGCTATAATACGCAATTTCCATATACCCCAACACAAGTTAACTCGTACTTAGTCTCCAGCGGGTTAATATCACTGCTGATATCACAAAATATGTGTGTCTATAGCAAAAACATGTCTGTTTCTCTTCTTAATGTTTTCTTTATTTTTTTAACACACATACATCAATCTTTATATTCCCCATGCACCAGGTTCTAGTACCTGTAGATAAGCCACTCAATGGCCTTCTGTGCAGGTTTCAGGATAAAGTATGGCGACACATTCAACAGGAACTGCCTGATCTTCTTGTCCAGTTTGTCGTTGACTTCCTTGGTCTGCACGGAGCGTTCCAGGGATTTGGACGCCTCGTCAAACAGGAGGGACTCAAACTGCTGGAATCTGGGATCGATGCCCTGCAACTCCTGAAGTCCATTGACACCTGTTTGAAGTGAGATTAACATGCACATATAAACCTGCATAAAAAGGACATCTCTTTATACAGGACCCTTTTAAAATTTCCTTTTTTCCTGCCCTTGTTCTGGAAACATTTACCAACCTTCATACCATTAAATCATCACAGCCTATTTACCTCTTGGTCAAACAATACTAGGATGATACAACTACATGTAACTTTGTTTGAATCTCATTTTGAGTTGAGTTCATACGAATTTAGGATTTTAATAAATATGCCCACTTCCCAGTTTTCATTAAAAAGGACCAATGGAGAAAAATCATAAATGGGATAGCAATATAGTACTGATTTGATTTGATAGAAAGGTATATGCCACTTCTCTGTTTAAAGTACAATTTTGATGAATAGTCTACTGTATTCAGTGATTATACAGGGCTCAACAAACCCAGGTGCCCCTGAAAATCGCGGTTGGGCACTCAGAAAAAAAAGAACCTGCCTAATTAGGCAGTGCCTTTTTTTGCAATGATCAAGTGACCAGAACAACTTGTATCTAGATCAGTCATCATGAAACGCAGTCTGTCTGACAATTCATCAAGTGATTGCAAAGATATTCTTGCATATGTACAAGATCTTCTCTGGCCCTGGGATATAATTTTATGGAGGAAAAATCTGGGCATCGGATTTTTCTGTCTGGCACTTAAATCTACAATTTGAGTGTCTGACTGGGCAGGCAAAAATTTTTTTTTTTGTCGAGGCCTGTTATAGCCTTAATCAACAAAATCATAATAAGAACATCAACGGGAGATGAAACAAGAAAGTGTAAACATGCTGCTACTCACCAATGGCATAAAAAGTTTCTCTGTCTAGGCCTGCTGCTTCAGCTGGATCGAACAGCAAGGAACGTCTCTCTTTCTTCTGGGCATGAAAGGCAGCCCGGGCCTGGGGTACGGCCAACTTCTGCAGTTGCTGGGCCAAAGACGTCATCCTGTTCTTTTATTGTATCATGGACTGGGAGAAAACAGGAGATGCTTAAGTAATGGTGGCTACATCACATCCACTTTTAGTTGCTGATGTAAAAGGATGAACACAATGGATCAACAAAAAAATCAAACAGCGTGCACAAATATGAAGTCCAGTCAGATAATAACAACACCACCAAGATGTTGACTCTCTACAGACTTGTTCCAGATATCTCTTTATATCTACTAATTGTGAGATAATCTAACATTCTTATCAATCAACAGAACACCATACATAATACAACATGGTGGCAGCGGTGGGATTCAAACCAACACCTTTGAAATGACTTTCTCTTCAAAAGACCTTTAAAAATCTTTCTTTGACCCGGGTAGAGTCATTACACCTTGCACGGAAAAGCTCATTGACAGTGCACTCCATCTTGTTTGACTCCAGGCTAACAAAAGACAAAAGACAATCCATGAGAAAATAGTTCCAAGTATACAACACATTGTAAGCCAAAATTCAGAGACCTATTTATGAGTTTATCTCATCAACAAATCACCTAAGGTGGTGAGCTAGACAACACAACAAAATCCTGTGAACCCACATGCAAAGTTTCTCCTCAAACTTAAGCCTGTGTCACAGTGCAAAAGAGCCAAGGCAAGGTGCTATTTCTTCATTCATTTTATGCAAATATGTTCATGCTGATGTTTTGTGGACTAGGTATTTTTATTTCATTTTAATAAGTTTGGGCTAATTTGCCTGTTTATAATGCCACAATGTTGGTATGCTTTAAAGACTGATAGATATGGGTGATTTCAAGTGTTTTCATTGTGAATGTAAATGATTTTATTTCTCTGACACAGAGATTTCAAAAGAATCGGGCATCTGTGTCTTTATACCTTCCTTCTTTAGTTAATAATATACACTATGACAGTGTGCTACATGTAGCATGTCCTTTAAGACTTACAAAATGTACTTGCAATTTGATTGCCAAATTCTGTGTTTGCATGTATTCAAATTTTGATGTAACTTTTGTCATTTTCCTTTCTTAGACTATACAGAGATGCAATGAGATTAATAACCACGTATCTGGTGGAACTGAGCAGCTGGGAGCTGATGTGACTGACAA
>JZLH01S0601959.1:0-18172 GCA_001188425.1 Eucidaris tribuloides
TTTAGAGGCCACCGCTAGAAAATACTCATGATTAGGGTTAATAACCTGCCTCTTCTTGAACACTGTGCATATATACCTGGCTGCGAATTGTTCGCTTACTTTGCACAGATCACAGTGAAGTAAGATTAGGTGGCGTCATTTTTCTATAACGATTTACTTGTATTCTCGTCTTTGGTTCTGGTTCTGGTCAAAGAGATCCACGGTTTGTTATGGTTAACCTATAATTCAAGATATTGATTTAAAAAATCATCGCTCGAGAATGCCTGTATTCAATAGTTGGAATCCTCGCTTCACTTTCACCTTTATGTAATGACTTTATCCACAAAAATAGTTTCATGCAGCTCTATCTATCCTGGATTCAAGAAGCAAGATTGAAAGGTAAATTTCCCCTCTTTCAACAAAAAGAGCACCTACTGCTTCAAACTAGTTACAAAATACACACAATATCACACGCCTTCAGACTTAAGGTGATGCCTCCTCCTTTACACCATGATAAGAAAAACAACGGCTCTAGTCTCAATACCAAGTTCGCGCTCTCAGAGATTCCTCTTCTACTGGCAGGAGCTTAATCCACACTTCATTCCATATTTTGATCAATTTACAAGATACAAGATTTGGGAGAATATTGAAGCACACTAGTGCTCCGTTCTGAAAAAAGACATGAACAGTGCCGTAGTACTCGACTCATACTACTAACCGCTATCTGAGTACTCGTACTCGAACTACCTTTTTTTGTACTCGGGTGATAAAATACTCCACATCCAGTCTACTAGAGCATCATACTATATATACATCTTTTTGTACTAGAAAAAAAAAGCATTTGACTACAATTTTATAATCATTCTGTTTTTTTTTTAAAGTACGCTCATGAAGTATTTGCCTCACCATAGTCAGAAAGATAGGCATGTTATTGCATTTTTTCCTATTTGTCATGTCATTATGTTGAACTACCGGATATCAGGAAAATGTCTGAAAATCATTGACAGTTACTGATTCTTTTTATGAGAATCTTAATATATATAATTAACAACTTACATAGACAACACTGATGCAAAATCACTAACTAAGTCATCAAGCACTTGCCAACTGATTTGTTACCCACATACTAAAGTGTGATATTTAGACTTTAGCAATACCGAAAACTAATTTTGCATATTATTGCTAATATTGACTGCAGTGTACCTGCAAAAACATCCGTCTTGTTCACTGACCAGGAAACCTGGCTTTAGACTCTGAATTGTTTCCATAGGGTACCTAATTGCAATGGCCATAGCTGGACAAATTTAATTAATTTGTGAATGGCGCGCAGCTCTAATTTGCTTACCATGCTAATAGAATCACATGTATTTATTTAGAAATAAGCTTATCGTGTTCCCTGGCTATACGAGCATGTATTTTCATAGTCAATTTCTTTTAATCTGCAAATTTAGGTGCAAAATTGGGTAAAAATCTGGATTTTATCGTACAAGAAAAGCTAATTTGCATATTATGCAAATTAGATTACTTTCCCATGCTGGGATTTTGGGGGATTTTTAGTTTGGTTCTCAGTGGACCTTACTAAATTGAACTGCAGTAAAATCAATTCTTTTGCAATTTGTGGTGGGTACAAGGTCTATTTTGACTGGACTATTATCTGCTTTATGTTTGGGGAGTAAAGATAAAGCATCTGACAAGTCTGACGGTGAATAATTTCTCGGCAGAAATTGTTAACAGGAACCTTTTTAAAATATTTTATTCATCCTTTACAACTCATTTCTTTCAGAACCCTCTAACCAACCTGCTACCTCGACATCCGGAATTACGCTCTTATATCTGGATTGAACTCAATGAATTTTCGATAGGTGAACAAAACCTCTCTCGGGTATGACTTTTACATAAACTTAGAAATAAATGTATCCTATCTCAGAAAAGCTGCCGAAGATACATAGTTTGGCTGTACGAGGAATAAGGGTAAACCTATAACAAGCCAATTTGCTTGTTGTGACTCAGATGAATTACTATAAAATGTATTTGCTCTGGATCTAAATATCCAAATTGAAAAAAGAGTACATTTTTGGTGGAATTCGGGACCTACGCATGGTGGTGTCTAAACGCAGACACATAAAAGTTATCACTAACGTATTAGAAAGGACCTGAACTAAATGATACGAAATAATATTTTTATACATTAACTCTACATTTGTGTTGGTAGCATTCAGGTGAGCCTAACAATGTAGTAGTGGTAATCAAGACTGCGCGATCATTAGAGCTGATAAAGTCAATTCCCCTCAGGGATATCATGGTAAATGGGCCGATGACTATTGTTCTAATGTTGTTTGATTCACATGCGAGAAAAATGCCGGTAAGTAACTGTTCAATATTAATTGATCCTCAGTCACATTTGAAGTAAAACAATTATAGTACACTAATTATTCTACCCTCCTCACTGGTTTATTGCAATAGACCAAGTAAAATATTAGTAACAATAATTATTTTCTTCTTATTATTAGTAGTAATATTATTATTGTTATTATATATATTGTTCTTATTGATATTATTATTATTATTATTACTATTACTATTACTTCTATTATTATTATTATTATTATTATTATTATTATTATTATTATTATTATTATTATTTGTTGTTGTTGTTGTTGTTGTTGTTGTTGTTGTTATTGTAATTGTTACAAGACAAGGGTGGGTCTATGCTTTCCTACCAGACACCACTAAAGGGTCCAGACAACAGATTCTCAAGTTCGCACCTCTCCTGAAGAAGGCAACGGTTATTTTGTCTGAAAAGGAACTTGGCGAAGCAAAAGAACATTAATATTTTTTCATTTCCCCTGGACACTGCATCTCCTAAGTCCTTGTTTGCACTGACGATATCTCTATAACACGTACACAAGTTCACACTTTCTCTAAGGAAAGAAACGGTTATTTTGGCTACTTTATCTGATCTGTTTTTGCACTGATAAAATGTTTTAAAATTTGGTATCACTCCACAGCCACGGCGACCTTAATGTCTTAAAGCCGAAGTTTAGTTTTGGGGATTTTTTTGTTATTTGAAAGCTTTATGCCCCAAAGTCATTACCCCGCAATAATATATTCTGAATGTCTTTAATTTTTTTTTATTAGTTAATGAAAAATCTCGGGGGGACCCCCGAGATTTTCGACTATCATTAATTAATAAAAAAAAAACCTAAAGACAAAAAGAAGGTTACATGAGTTATACCTCATCTGAAAGAGCAGAGTCTGCTCTTTCAGATGAGGTATAAAACATGCAACCTTAAAGCCTTTTTAACCCTTTGGATGCTATAATGTAAAATGTAGTCGAAAATCTCGGGGTTCCCTCGAGATTTTTCATTAACTAATTAAAAACAACAAAGACATTCAGAATCTATTATTGCAGGGTTATGACTTTAGGGCATAAAGCTTTCAAATAACAAAAAATCCCCAAAACTAAACTTGGGCTTTAATTTGGCAGGTTCAAACTTTAATATCTTCCCAGTTATGACGAATCATTACGCAACGATTACAAGAATGTGCATGCCAACTGGGGATTGATAAGTGATTTTCACGTGAATACTTTCAACCCATCTTAGCCTTTAATTTAAACCAACATACTAGGTCCGATGTTTGGTGTGCATTGGCTGATCCCCCCCAAAATGTTTGCATCTCTCTTTTCCTTAGATACAACTAAATCTCTACAAAATCATATTCTGTCAAAATATATAAAGTACGTTGAATATTTTCGGTTAATCCTATTCTAACACCTATTGAGGTAAATTAGGTCCAGCAACAATGTTAACCTGTTGGCTACATCAACGGGATTACAGGCCGAATTAAAGATTCTCGGAGGCAACAAGTTTGCTTAGATCCTCTACTCTGTTCCACACATGATTTTCTTTTTTTTTCTACGACTCCCAGATCATGTCTGTTACGAGTGAGAGGGTTCATTCATTCCGGAAATTATCTTTGGCCAACACACCTTCAAACGCTATCATTGTCTTTCTTACTTCTTCATGATTCTTTTTTTCCAAAACTTTCTAACCAACTTGCTGCCTCGACATGCGGACTCACGGCCTTTTAACCTGGATTGGAGTCAGTGACGTCTACAATGAAGGGAATTCCAGATAGGTGGACGGAAGACCTCTTCGGTAAGAATTGTACATACTGTAATTGGAAATACCCGTATTCATATCTGAAAAAGGTGCAAATAATTATACGTGTTTACAGTGGTGCTTACAGTGTTTTGGGCAATGAGTAAAACTTGTTACTTATTTAAAAGACATTTCACAGGTGCATGGCAAAGTGAATTATGGAAACATGAAATAATATTTTGTATATCAGCTCTAAATCCAAGTTGGTGGAAGACAGGTCAGCCTAACAGTGATGTTGGTAATGAAGACTACGGGTGGTATATAGCAGATCGTGTCAAATCACCTCAGGGCCATCATGGTATAAATGGGCCGATGCACCATGTTCTTGGCTATGTTGGTTCATCTGCCAGAAGAATGCCTGTTCAACGAAATTCAGAAGCATGGCGTAGATCCGCAAAAGGTATTATAAATAAATCCAGTCTAGGTTCTGCTTAACAAGACTAGTATATTGGCTTAAAGCCGACTTTTCAAAATTCACAAAGTCTGGCCTGAATTTATACGGTGATGTCAGATAGAGAAAATATTCCACGTGGCGCAGATGCTAAGTCGATTTCGCATAAGTAGTCGCTATTATTTTCTGACTTGCACTCACCGTTTGGTCTACAGTTGCTATTATCGAACTTGCTTTTTTTCTATTTTGTTAAATCACGAAGAATCACCGAGATAGTAGAAAAATATATCGTATTGAAAACACTTTATTTTTCGGCAGGTTTTAGAAAGCTGAAAGTTGAGCTTCTTTTTTGAAATCATGTGCGGCATAGACAAACTCTGCAAAATAATCAATTGATCAATGTGTTACTACGTATAGGCTACTTACTTGTATTTTTTTTTCGCAGATGAATCGACCCAGTCTAAAAGAGGGCCTTTCATATGGCTTAGCCACAATGGTCTTACTTCACATCGCCCTATGACCATCAACACGATATTCCCACATTTCTACGTAATCTTCATCATCACCAGAACTGTTAGGATCACCTGCACTGATTTAATTAAGAGAACATTACGTTGATTATATTGAATTCAAATAAATGTGAAGTAACTGCTAGTGAGCCATAATATTAATGGGTATTTCCAATCAGGTCTCGATGGATCCATGAGAACTGTAAAAAAAACAATTCCCAGTGAAACCAACAATCGAAAATAATTTGATTGAAGTACATTTGTTGCAACATCAGTGTGCCACTATTTATAGTCGTATCTATTCTTGTTTTTTTTTCAAAACACTTGCACATGCTTATCCGGAAATATGCACTTGTCATTGCACTTTACTCGAAAAATGCACCATCTCCAGCTCGAGTGCTTCGCTTCCTCGCAAGTATGAATACCCAATTACAGGTTTTCAAATAAATCCTTTACATCTTTTTAAAATCCTGATTACCATCCCTAATAATTTTCATAGAGTAGACCTTTAAATATGTATTCTGCCTATTCGTCTTTCTTATGTATTTCTAAGACGTTTCTACCGTCGGATGGGTCCCTCCTCCCACACCCTCCCCCGCTCGGTCGCTTTGCTCTCTTGCATGCTTCTGTCAAGCCCCAAATAGCACTCCTAAAGTTTCCGCTCTAGAACCGTACCTGATTTGTAGCGAAGAACATAATGTAATAACCTACCTGGATTCATTTTGCAGATGAACCAAAATAGCCCAGAACATGGTACATCCCACCATTTACCATGATGACCCTGAGGTAAATTGACACTATTTGTTGTAGTGTTTCCACAGTCTTCATTAGAACCACGATGACTGTTAGGCTGACATGTATTCCACCAACGTGAATTTAGAGTTTTAACAAAATCATGCATATCATGTCCTTCCAAATCGCCATACAACCGTAATAACAAATCTGAAATATATGTTGATGCAATCACTGTAAGTCCACACAGAAATATACAGACTTTATCAATCTGAATCTTAATTTACAACAAGTACGTGTGATCACAATTCACCTGGGTCACGTAAGCAATCTTGCTTGATACACGTTTACTGTTATTGCTCGTACAAGAAGATTTGAACCTTCAGCAGCATTTCTGAGATAGATTTAGTTATTTCAAGTATATGTAAAAGTCTTACTCGAGAGAGCTTCTGTCTACCCATTTAAAATTCCCTCCAATGTAGACGTCACTGAGTCCAATCCAAAATGAGAAGGATGATTTGGATGTCGAGGTAGCAAATTGGTTAGACAGTTATGTTAAAATGATCCGTAAAGGAAATATAGAATTCCTCAATTAACTCAATGATTTAGTACTTAACTCCCCCCCCCAAAAAAAAATCCTCATTAATTCTTTTCCAAGAATATAGCCGTTCGAACTCTACCACCGAACTTACAGAAAACACAGTGAACCTTTTTGAAGATACTTCTGATGTACACAATCATGACACTGCAATCGTTCTCTTTAATTGCACGCAAAATCCACGTTCTTTTCGTCCTCTTTTCCATATTGATATACATATATCAATCTCACTCCAGACTCGAATTCTACGAGCCACTGCCCTCTCTGTCGCTACTTATTGATGTGAGTCGTGGACCTTGAGGAAAGCAGACCAGAAGAAAATTGAAGTCTTTGAAATGTGGTAATATCACAGACTTTTGAGGATTTCATGGACTGAAAAAATGGAAAAAATGCTTGAATACTAGATAAAATCGGGTCTGAGCTTTGTGTACAGAAAGATGTTGTCAGAATGAAATTTGACCTTTTATGGCCACAGCACTAGCTACCTTTGCTTACAACAACATTGCTGTTGCAAGGTATGATGGCAGTATGACGGAGACATGGCAGATCAACAAGAGGGTGATGACCTAAAGCAGGTTAAAGACTAGAAGGCATATCTGATCCCCTGCTACTGACGCCCGCCGGACATTCCGCCGACTGCAAGAAATAGGATGTTCTCATTATACATGCAATCACAAAAGTCTGATGCTCGCTGAAGTGACTTGGGCAGAAGGAAGAAATCACAGTATTCTTCTAAGAAGCTGTAGAAAGCATTGACACTGAGGCTCTTCTTTGAGATCATGTGCGGTATTCACAAACTTTGCGCAATTATCCAGGGATCAATGTGTTACTGTGAAGGCTACTTTCGAGCATTTTTTCGTAGGCCTAGATGAATTGACCTAGCCTGAAACATGACCAATCATAGGACATAATGGTTCCATTTTCCGTGGCAGCATGATGACGATCGACGCGATGTGCCCAAATTTCTTCATCAAAACTGTTCGGCTCACCTGCAATAAACGACTGATATGATTTAGAGAAAATTACGTTGAATTCAAATAAATGCCCAGCGACGGCTAATGTGCCATTATTTCATTCACGTGTACTTTCCACCAAGGCATAGGGATCCGTAATATAAAAATGTAACATAGCATTCACATTAATGTCAACAATCGATATTGAGTTAAATTTGATTCAAGTGCTTTTGTCACAATAGAAGGGAGCGCAGGGGTGGTGCCACAAGGGGGTGGGGCAGGGGGTGGCCGCCCCTATTTTTTCAAAGGACTGAAAATAATGTTGATTTCGTCTCCCTTATTGTTCATTTTGGCTGGTAAAAAAATGGAGGGCAAAAAAAATGTTTTTGGTCGTCGTGGGCCCCCTGCCTCCCGCTTGTCGAATGATGTTTGGCTCGTAATTTGGCTAATTTTTTCTTTCTTGGGGAGCAAAATTTTCCCCGACAGATCCCCCCACCCTGATTTAACCCTGGCGCCGCCCCTGAGTGAGCAACTTTTTTTTACCTCCGCAACGAAAATTCCGGAAGTATTATATTTTCGGATTTTCCGTCCGTCTGTCCGTTAGTGCATCTGTCCATCTCTCCGTCCGTTACCGGTTCTCGTTATCGCATTAACAGTTGATCGGATTTGGATGTAACTAGAGACAAGTACGTGATATAAGGCAACTATGAACTAATATGATTTTGGAGTTGAAAGGTCAAAAGTCACAGTGCCTTAAATATGTCTGATTTGGGCTCGTTACCGTGATATTTAAGAACGGGGAGATCGGATTTTTATGTAACGTAGGTGAATTATGTATTCCAAGGCACCGATAAACTGATAAGATTTCGGAGATGAATGGTCTAGGTTACAAGGCCTCATCATGTCTGGTTTGGTCTCGTTACTTGGGTCAAGTATGTTTAGCGAGATTATGATAAACTGATTAGATTTCGAAGTTGAAAGTTGAAAGTTTGAGGTCGATGTATACATTTGATTTCACTTCCTTATCATGGTAGCTTAAAGACTTTTGATCAGATTGGGTACAAAGTCATTGAGAAATGGAGCAATTCAAATGATTCAAAGACGAGTAGTAAGATTTGTCTTCAATGACTACCACCGCATCACTGGAGTATCCGATTATGTAAATTCACTAAAACTCATAAGACTCGCTTTGTTCTACTAAACCCTTCGTCGGAAAGCTACATTCACAATCCCACCCTACATTTGTATGGCATCTTTACCGTTCACATTGGCAATGTTTGAAAAACACACTTGAGTCCTGATCCTTCACTTTAGTTTGTAATCTGAAGAAATGTTACTGTGAAGCAACCAGGTTTTTAGATATACAAATCACCGAAAAGACGTTAAAATTCATAAATAGTATCTTTGAACATAATCCCACTTCCTTTACAAATATGATGAGGTACACTCTCATATATGTATGCTCCACAATTCAGCCAACGAACCGTGATATCAATACTATCAATTTCACACAACTGACCATTTTCATTGCACTGATGTCTCTGTTGGGATGGCAATCACTTGCAATCTTCGAATTACAATAAAAAAATTGTTCGAACATTTGTCGAAATAATGTAATTATACTTAATTAAACCTTAGTAATCTATTATTGTTTTACCAAATTCGGTGAGAATTGCCAAAGAATTTCCAATTGAGAAAACACAAATACAATGCATTTCATATTGTCGAGGAATATCAATGTTTCCTGTCGCATCTAAAATTCACCCAGAGAAAGTTTTTAACCGGTATTCCTCGAGCAGATGAACCAAGCTACCCAAGAACAAAGCAAATCCCACCACCCTGAGGTGAATTGACACGATCTGTAATAATGGCTCCAGAGTCTTCATTAGCACCGCGATAACTGTTAGGCTAACTTGTATTCCACCAACGTGAATTTAGAGTTAATATTCGAAATATTATCTCATGTTAACAAAATACGGTTGTAATAAATCTAAAGTGTATAATGATACTGTCAATGCAAGTCCTCACCCCACCGAGCAAAAATGTATGTTTTTATCAATCTGGATCTTTTACTCTATACGGCAAGTACAGTATATTTGAATACAATTCACCTGGGTCGTACGCAATCTGGATAGTTACAAATTTATATTGTTATTCCTCGACCAGCCACGATATGTACCTTTAGCAGAATTTCTGGGATAAAAATACAGCAATTTCCAAGTAAATGTAAAAGTCTTACCCATCTCCAATTCCCTTCACTGTAGACGTCACTGAGTCTAATCCAGAAATAAGTGCGTGATTCCGGATGTCCATGTAGGAAGTTTGCTAGAAAGTTCTGAAAAAATGAACCATGAACGAATTATAGAATATCAACAGAATGATACAAAATCAAGAAAAGGAAATGAACTCCTAATTTCTTTTCCAAAAACAGTCCATCGAATTTGTACCACCTAATGTAGTGAGAACACATTAATCCTTTTCAAAGACTCCTCCCATATACACAATCGTTAGGCTGCACTCGATCTGTTTAATTACACCCAACATTCACTGTCTCTTTGACCTCTATTCCACGGGCTTTCCCTCAACGACACTCATTGTCTCTTATATCTGACGAGATGGCTTAATAACATTCCTCAAAATAATTCAAAACTGCGCGACCTCTCCTTTTCCTCCTCCTTTTTATTATTATTTTTTTTTGGGGGGGTGGGAGGGGGAAGCGGGGGAGGGTCGACAACTCCCAGATTTGTGCTCACGAAACTGTGAAGATTCATATTTTGTTGCCACTCATTGACCAATAATATCTTCGTATGTCCCCACCAGTCCTGCACACTTACACACTGTTCCCTATCATTATTACAGTTAATCTACTTCTGTATATTTCATATTTATTACCCGTCTTTACTTTTTGTATGTAATCAAATATTTACAAATTGAATCACCTTTTTAAAAGCAACGAACATAATAAATTGTACATTTGTATTAAGCAATACATTCCTTCGTTAATTAATTAATTCAGTACTTCTTTCACCTTCTTTGAGACCTTTCTTATCATATTGCTCATCATGGGGAAGTCGAAAATAATTCACACTTATACCAACAATCCATATTGAATTAATTTGGTTCAAGGGCTATTCCAACCAGAAGTAATAGGCCACTTTAGGTAATTGTATCTATATCCGGAAATATGCCCAAGTCATTGCACTCGAGTCATTGGTAACATGTAACAGTGGTCAAATTCCCTCGTTATCAAATTTAAAAAAAATGTACAATATCCACAAATAAAGTTCTAAGAATAAACTTTATATTATCAACAAATTCAAATCCACCATTGTTCTGTGTTCTTGTTTTGAACACCAGTTAGTTATGATCAGAACCTTGTTTTAGGTAAAGAAAGCTATATCCATCGTTCGTGACATAGGTCGAGCCTTATTTTGTCGGTCACCCAATTTTATATTTATACGTTTATTATTCATGGTTTTACTCTGTTTCAGCATACTTTATCCAAGACGATAAGAGAAGTAAAAAACAAACTGGGCAACATTCCTCAAACCAAATATGCTTAACGGAGTTGTTTATAAACTGATAACTTTCAACCAACCAACGGATGTCCAGCTAAATTTACCCAAGATTGAGTGTCTGCCTGTCCAGTTTGTTCTCGATACCCTACGGTGTTATATGGGAAATGGGTCTTAGCAAGGTGGTACCTAGTACCTCAGTCTTTAAGATAGATTCCAGCACATTCAAGTTGATTGAAGATTACACAAACATCACCAGTTAATCACTAGTTACGCGGCGGCTAAACTAACAAATTGTGCACTTTTCGAAAAAAAAAGCATCAAACTTTCCACATATTTAGTATAGGCCTACGTCAAATTCAACTGTGGAATAAGCAGCCACACAGATTGAAGGTGTTGTAAGCCCCTCGCTTCTCGACTCAAGGCAGACACCATTCCACCCTTCGACCCCTATGCATCTATGCCGGAGACTTCAATTGTCGCAGCACTACCTGGGGATACAGATCATCCAACCCTGATGGTGCAGCCCTAGAGGACTGGGCCTCTGCAACTTGTGTGCAACTATTATATGATCCCAAGCAACCAGACAGTTTCCGCTGTGGTAGATGGAATACAACCTCAAACCCTGATTTAGCTTTTGCATATAATGGGCCTTTCACTACCATCGCATAATTTTGAACCTATTTCCAAGATCATAGGTCATCGCTGATAATTCCGGTGAATCCAACCTATCCACTCCAAACCAGTTAAGAGGTGGAACTTCCGCAAGGCTAAGTGTGACCTATTCACATCCCTTGTGGACTTGGGTATTGATTCCTTCCTGCACCCGCATCTTCTGATTTGAACCAAGCTTACTCAGCACTCTGCTCTCTTTTCATCAGATCAGCCAAGAGCGCCATCCCACGGGGTTTCCGTCACCGCTTCATCCCCACATGGGACGGGGAGTGTGAATCACACTACATTGACTTTCTTCAGGCGGAACCTGGTGAAGAGACAACCACTAAGGCCTCAATTCTCACAAAGTGCCTAGACCAACAACGCAGAGAGAGAGAGAGATAGAGAGAGAGAGAGAGAGAGATGGGAGGAGACTGTCCAAGGAATTTTTTCATATATTTTACCCCTTCCACAGGGCTCTTTATTAATCAAATCATCATCAAATTATCATACATGTATAATTATAAACAATATATTACAAATTCTTAATCATATTCGATAAAATTTTTGTCATCAACCAAATCGTAGTATTGAAAATAATTCTTTGTATCGATAACCAGTGCGTCCCAGGAAAATAAAAATAAAATTAAAATTAAAGAAATAAACAGAACCCGCCAAACAAAGGCCCACTGCGCAGAAGCACTGGGGCGCACAAGGGAAAATCAGAAAACATGCCCAAAACCATAACTGGCCTATACTCCCCCAAAAGATACAAGCGAACCCATTCACCCACTCATCCCCGAGCACCACGATCCCGAAAATCCAGCGCCGACAACCAACCCGCACTCAAAAAGGCCCTGACACATTGCACGTCAGCTAAGAAAAGAAAGAGACGGACACATCTTTGCCACAGTGTCAATGCCAACGAGTGCGGCAATTGATCCCCGCCACCGAACTCCCGAAGCTCCCGGCACCTAGAAACGGATGAACAAATATGCCTGCCCAATGCATCACCCGAAAGAGCACAAGCCAGAATCTACCTGGACTTGCGTCCCCAATAATACGCCCCACCGCTTCCGCACAAAAAACAAACCCCCGTTCCGGGCCGGGGGCTCCCCCCCCCTCCCTGCGGACCCACCGCATGATACAACACTCCTGCTGACACATATGCATACCTACATGAATTATACATTATGTAAAATATAGAGAGCAAGCACATGTGTGATTACATGTAAAACACAAATAGATGCATATATAAATTATGAGAAGATCTGCTGCATACGTGCTTAAACATTTATCTTACAGACTATACAATTATTCGAAACATCTGCGGAATAAAGTCCATTTTTTGACAAAAAAAGATTCATTATTCGTGCAAGCAATGTATTTTTTACCTCATAGTACTCCTTTACAGACCGAACAACCAAATCGAACACTGGCATCTTATTTTTTAGTTTAGCAAGATAAATTTCTTGTTTCATTATTATCAAAACACAATTCAAAGCACTGTTGTTAGATCCTTTGAATCCGAACAATTTACGTTGATCGGTCAGAACATTTTTTCCCCTGTATGATCTGAAATATATTTTTCAAATTTTAACCATAACCGGTTTACACATGGACATTCACAAAATATATGAAAAATGTTTTCATCGTCTGTTTTACAGAAGGTGCAAGTTTTATCATCCGTTAAATTCATTTTATAAAGCTTGTCTTTCAGATACAGTATTCTATGTAATATTTTGAATTGAACCCATCTTAAATGTACATCCACAGATGATTTAAAACACAATAACTACGCCAACTATTGGGATCTAAATCATATATGTTATTCCGTCTGACAAAGCTTTTGCATTCTTTTGGTGATCTCGAAAGTAATGATTGATAAAAATGTGAGCAGCCTTTATCTGTCTTCATTAGCAATTGTAACGTATCAGGTATAAAGGGTTCAGCGACCTTTTCCAATACTGTCTCCGCAAACCCTTTTCGGATTGCATTACATAAACCATGCAAGAAGAGGAAGTTTGTATTGATATCAAATTTTTGTTGAAATTCTTCAAATGTTAGAAATATATTATTAGACTTTAGAATATCATTCACAAAACGTACCCCTTTATTACACCAGGCTTTAAAATAAACTGATCTACCGTCAAGCAATCATTTTTCCACAATGGTTGGCTGGCGACGGCGTTTATTTGGAACTTTATAAATTTAGCAAACACAAATAGTACTTCTTTCCAGAATGGATTTGCTGTGGCGTGTGACATTTCTTGGAAATAAGTACAACCCATATATATCTTAAAATTGCAGTATGAATATGGCAAAAAAGAATTAAACGTATGTACCAAATCACTATCACTGGAAGAAAAGATAAATTTACGTTTTTGTTAAGAGATGAATCTTTGCGGCAGTCAAGTTGTTCCCTACTTCTTTCACGGTACTTTATATGCAGATCTTCTTATCCAACCTGCTACCTCGACATCCTGACATACGCTCTCATTTCTGGATTGGACTCAGTGGTCTTTACAGTGAAGGGAATTGGAGATGGATGGACGGCAGCTCTCCCGGGTAACACTTTTATTATATTATACTTGGAAACAGCTACATTCTACTCTCAAACATGTCAAATATGTTGCTGAATGTACATATCATGGTAGTACAGAGAATTACAGTCGTAACTTATAACCAGCAAGATGGCTGTATATGTGACCCAGATGAATAGCGATAAAATGTACTTGCTCTACTCTTCAACGTCCGAATGAAATGTATATTTGGTCGGTGGGGTGGGGACTGACAATGGTAGTTTTAACATTGTACCAACATAATTACTACCGTATTAACATATATTTGAATGGACCTACACTGTATCATAAAGTAAAGTTTGTTAACATTAAATAATATTTTGTATATAAATTTGAAATTCATGTTGGTGGTATTCAGGCGAGCCTAACAATCTTAATGGTAATCAAGACTGTGGAATCATTGTATCAGATCGTGTCAATTCACCTGAAGGTCACCATGGTAAATGGGAAGATATGTTTAATTCTTCGCTAAAATGGTTCATCTGCGAGAAAAATGCAGGTAAGTAATTGTTCATTTTTTATCGGTCCTCAGTCACATGGGAAGGAAAATAATGTCAGTGTTTTAATATTTCTACCACCTCACTGGTATACTGCTATAAACTGAGAATAGAAGTAGCAGTAGAAGTAGCAAGTAGTACGTAGAAGCAGTAGTTAGTAGTTGTCGCTGAAATTACATATTCTTTGTACGAGAAATAGGTGACCAGCCAGATTGATAAAGCAACCCAGATGAATGGCATTAAGATGTAGTTGCTCTGCTACATTTAAAAATCCGAATTGCTCGGTGGAAGTCGGGTACCACTGATGGTATTGTCAACGTTAGAATTATCACTAAGCAGGGTTGGTAGTTTCTTCCGCAGGAGGTTTTTTTTCGCCGGTTTTTACCGTTTTTCCGGTTTTTCGGAAGAAACGGAAAAAACCGAAGTGTTTCTTTTTTCATTATTTATTGAAGATTTTCATAAAACAGGACAGCTCTTTTGTTCTATTGTTCTTCCCTGTTTTGGTAATGAACTTCTAACCATAGTTTGTTGATTCCCTTCTATTCATGGTCACTTCTCCATGCAACTAACTGTACTCAATGGATTGTACTGTAACACTGCATACAGCTCAGTTTATAGCATGAAGAAAAATAGTCAAATAATTAGCCTTGTGTAAGCTGTTGTGCCAGACAATTAAATTGGCCACCTTTTTGTCAGAAGTTTTAAGAGAATGGCTTTGATGCCAGCCATAATATCAGTGATACGGTTATGTTTGTGGCAGCCAGGCACTCTCAAAGTATTCTGAATGAATTGAATATGAAAACAAGCTAAGTAGTTGACACATGTAAAGTGGGTGCCAAAGATGTGTGAGTTGCTTTGAGGAAAATATAATTATGCTATGATGCTGAATAATAAAACAATATGAACCAATACCAACACAGTATAGGACATGTATACATGCAATTTTACATGAAAAAGATCCATGCTAGCTCATGTTATGCAAATACTAGTATACACTGCTTATGTGCCCCTTTATTAGAGATTGTTTGGAAGGATAATTATTTTATTTCAAAATATTAATTTCTTCAATTTAGATTGTAGCAAAGTAGTTTTTTTTTCTTGTTGTCTGTTAAATTTATCATTGCCAGTTGTAATTCTCCTAAAATTACTGCATTTCATATAATTTATTGAGCTCGAAAATATTGTGTGGAGGTTTTTTCCAATTTTTTCTAGTTTTTTTTCGGTAAAAACCGGAAAAATAGTTTCTTCCAGTTTTCTCTGCTGTCACAAAAAAGAAGAAACCCAACCCTGTTACTAAGGTATTCATAGATATGTCATAGGACCTAAACTGCACGATAAAGTAAAGTTTGTTGACGTAAAATAATATTTTGTACATTAACTTTAAGATTCATGCTTGTGGCATTCAGATGATCCTTACAATATGGAGACTACGGAACCATTCTTACATATCATGTCAATTCACCCCATGCAGGGTAATCATAGTAAATGGCACGATGCATCATGCTCTTGGCTTTGTTGGTTCATTTGCCAGAGAATACCGGTTAAATAAAATTCAGTAGCATGACGTAATGACATAAAGTGCATTATGAATAATTCCAGTTTGCTTTATCACGCCACTATATGTCTTCACGCAGAAACTTTTAGAAAGTCCATATAGTCTGGTCTGAGTTTATAGGTTGGCGTGAGTACACCAAGACAATTAGAGAAATGTTCAACTTGGCCGGGATGCTAGCTGAATCTAATTTGTGCATCCGCTGTCTGAATTTGTACAAGCTATTTGGTTCGGATTTGGCAGTATCTGACTCGTTCATTGTTTATTCAATAGTGAAGAATTTCCTCGATGGAAGAAAATATATGGTGATGACGTCACATTATTCTTGTAGGAGGCGGTAGAAAGATTGGAATATATGGCTCTTACTTGATATCATGTGCGGCTTAGTAGGGACTAATGTTTCACTGTGTAGGCTACGTAGCTGCATTTTTCGCAGATAAATCGATCTAGTCTAAAACATGGCCTATCATGGCTCAGCCGTAATAGGTTTTTTTTTTACGGAATTTTCATTACCAGTATAATTGTTGGGCCCATCTGCACAAAGCTAAAGATTTGATTTGAGGAACATTACGTAGTATTCAAATAAATGCGAAGTGCCTGCTGATACATACCATTTTAAACAATACTTTTGATCAGGGGTAACGGATCCGTGAATTTAACAGAGACTTCACACTTTTACAAACAATCGACATTAAATTGAATTTGATTCAAGTGCTTTTGTTGCAACAGAAGTGTGCCGCTTTTGTTTGTTAGCAAAACACTTTCCCGTGTTTGTCCGGAAATAACACGCTACGGAAGCTCATCAGAGTCAAGGGATCCCAAAGGAAAATCAAACCGTCTCTTTTATCATTCTGGTACACCTTTTTGATGGAATTACACTTTGATACATCAAATCTTGTATAAGTCTAATAATTTAAAACAGGAAATAAAAAACAATAACAAGAAAATAAATGAATTTTCTATTTTGTTTCTATATTGTTTTTATTGTGGTTGGCTCCATTTTTCCTTTCAAAAATAGAGAAAAACAAAAGAAATGTATTAAATTTGTTCTAAATAGATGAAACATGAGTTTCATGTCATATTTGAGCCAATAGATATGAAGAACAAGTGGCAGTGACTCTTTTGTTTGGTGAAAAAAGTAAAAAAATGACGCACATGACTTTCAAAATGTGGTTGCCATGGTATGGGTAACCCTAAACTCTACACTAAAATGTTTAAAATTTTAGGAAAAGCTACTAAAATTGATCTGAATTGAATGGTGAAAAAAAATGGTAAGGAGGGAACATTTTATCCCCCCCCCCCCTTGGGCTTTTTAGGGTTTACAAAGAATTCACACTGCTATAAGCAATCGAAATTGAATTGAATTTGATTCTAGTGCTTTTATTGCAACAGGAGCAGGCTGCTTTTGTAATTGTATCAATTCTTTGTTGGCAAAACACTTACACGTGTTTATCCGGAAATAATGCACTTGTCATTGCACTTCACTCTTTGGTTTTATACAGAGTGGTTGTACGGAAGTTCATCAGAGTGAACAGATTTCAAATTTCCTCTGTAGCAAAATCTTATATGCTTGTAAGAATAAACTGTATAATATTCATGTAAATATTGATATCCCCCATTAAAAAAAAACCCATAAGTTTCTAAATTGTATGTTCTCAATTTAGACACCAAAATTGCTTATGATCAGGTTTCATTTTGGTTTAAAAAAAAGATACTTACACAAGGTGACAAAGGTCACACCTTACTTCGCTGTCTGTGAATGTTACCCTTGTGTAAATTACCCTTTGTAAATTGAAAACACATGGTGATGTACACAATCATCAAACATCAATCTTTATGTTCAAACACACACACACACACACACACACACACACACACACACACACACACACACACACACACACACACACACACAACACACACTACACACACTACACACACACACACACACACACACACACACACACACACACACACACCACACACACACACACACACACACACACACACACACACACACACACACACACACACACACACACACACA